>DWGR01005143.1:0-10579 GCA_018247715.1 Heliconius burneyi
CAGCTTTTGAGGTGGTTGGGCGCCGGAGCCCGGCATTACCTAATGCGAAACGCAGTGGCATAAAGCCACTACTTCACGCCGGTTTTAAATGCCGGGGGTGGTAATGATCTGGTCGAGTCTGCCCATGTGTGTCGCCATTGCTGGCAACGTGACTCTCCCACTCGTACTTTAGTCGCCTCTTACGACACCACCAGTACCAGGGTGATCCTATTCTAAGCCGGGAACACACGGCTAAAAGGTACAGTAAAAGGTTTCTACAATATAAGATGATAATTAAGAATTAGAGAGGCGTACTTACGCTGACTTAATTTGAGCCTCTCTGGCGTAACTTACACACATGACATCGTTTCCTTAATGATAATAACATAGGATCAGTAAGGCAATGTAAGCAACATTTCGTATTTATTCCCTTTTATAAAATTATATCTACATACTTAATCTACGGCAAAACTATTCAAGTTCTTTTGTTACAACTATCATTATCGTTTGTACGACAAAATTGTAGTTTCAAGGAAACTAGACGTTTGTCGAATAGTTTGAAATTAAGATAACTAGGAGAAAAACAAAAAAAAATCAAGAAAGACAAATATCACAAATGTTTTCCTCCTAGCTGTTCCACCATATTACGAAGGAAACATTGATAAAGTTTTATTCCAGTTAAAGAAGTATTCAATAGTATAAAGTACACCCCCTAAACATTTGTTTACCATCGACGAAAATTGGTTCCTTCTGGATTTACTAAAAAGTTGATATACAAACTTCTACATGGAGAATTGCTTACACATATTAAATTTGAATATGAAGATAAAGTATAAAGGTATCAACAATTGTAGTCAATTTTAAGGTACTTGTGTTTTTAAAATCAATAGCTATGGTGGGGTCGGTGTGGGAAACAAGATAATTGGACGATGACTTCTTTAAGTAACAACGTTAATATTTGTATGACACACACACATACATATGGAACAATGTTAACTAGTCATCTTCAATCAACTTGATAATGTCGTCTCTTTTGGCGATCGAAAGTAAAAGAAGAACAAAATCACCGTATATTTCTTTTTCAATTCCTTTTTCATTATTATAAATTTAAAAAATCAGCTTCACGTTAGTGTTAAGAAACTCCGTTCCCGTTATTATGTAGTTAGGAATTTGACTAAGCGACAAATTTTGAGAAACTGCTTTAAATGCAAACACTAGACGTAAGACAGCACACAATTTATTTAAATATGCATAATACGATGACAGGGCTATATGCATTCATTATATAGAATATATGGTTTCCCTGACATACCATCTAAGTATTACGAGTATAATGTCTAACTCGTATGGAAATGCTTGATACGCTGCATACCAATGAATGCACAAACTTCATGAAATGCAGATGTATATTGAGTAATGCATATGCAAATGCACTTGACTAAGTCAATTTTTTTTTCATATGTTATATGTTTTAGTTGATTACATTTGTAAGAATTTATATGGATTAATTCTCAATTAGTATAGACTAAAAGGTCATCGATAATGGGCTTCCTGAACGCGTACATGGCGTGCGCTGTCTCAACCTTATGGTTATACATAATAATAATGCTCTACAAAAATATGTTTAACTCTGAAGAGATCCGAGCCCCACTAGCCCCACTAGCCACAGTAATCATTTTAACTTATTTAATTTGAATAAAAATTGATCGCGTATTGTTAATGTATTTCTTTAATTACGAATATTTTTTTAATAAAATAAATATAATATAATAGTCACCTTTGACATGTCATCGAGATGGAAGTTGTACTTTACTTCATTATAATAAATACCTACGGCCGGCCTACGAGCCGCAGAGTGTGCGGGGGCGGATGGGTTACGGAATGACCGACTCGGACGGGCAGACACGTGAAGGCAGACGACGTTGACGGTTGTAGACCAGATATAAATGAAACATTTTTGTGTTAAATACGACAATTTTTGCGAGCAAATTGTAATTAAATTCCAAAACAAATAAATTATGTTAATGGGCCAATTAAAATTGATTTTGTGACGAACAGTATGGCTATAAAGACATACTAAAAAACATAATCAATTTTATCAAATTAATCGTTTAGTTAAGGCGGGTGATGCCGTGAGTGAAGCGCTAGTACGCAGAGGGAGTCTAGCGTGTGATTGCGTATTGGGTGGCAGATCTTGTCTGAAGCAGACCGTGAAAATGAAAATATTTACTAATTAATTGATTGTGTCATTGCGTTACGACGGGAAATTCGCAAAATTAATTTCTGAATGTTTGTACTTGTACTTAAAAAGACTCGAATATATATACATATATGAAGCACCTATCAACGCTCATACGACATACGAATATATATATATCGCTTTATTTATTCTGTGAAATTCATGCGATGAAAGTACATCATAGATTTAAATTGAAAATGATGTTATTCCCATGATGCATCTGGAGTGGTACTAAAATTGAAATCAACTCCTCGTGTCCCTGGGTGTCAATTTCCACAAAATCCGAGCAATATTGGATGGCTTCTGCATCGCTCTCTTATATATATAAAAATAATTGAATCACTAAATTACTTAATAAAAATGGCCACCTAATTTTTAGATTACTTTTAGTAATAATATGTCAATAACAATGCTATATGTGTTACAAATAAGATTGCAAAAGTTGTTCATACGACACATCCGTTATAATTAAAAATAATATTCATATTTAAGCTTGGTTGAATTTGTATCACAAATTCACAATGAATTAATATAGTAAATGTTTAGAGAAACAGAAAATTGACATTATTTTTGTATATAAAAATTAAGATTAAAAATTTTTAGTTTTGCTTAATTATTGTCCGTCCGCTGCAGCGGCACAAGGCCGTCGTGGTGCAGCGGCACAAGGGTGTGACTGCAACAACGGTTGTGGGTTCGATCCCCACTCCAGTAAGTGAAATATTTACATTTATAATTCCATTTCTTCTCTCTGGTGTAGAAGCAAAGCGTGACGTTAGGTTCTGCCTCTCAACATGCAATTATTCCAAAATGTTCCAAAAGGTTATAAAAAAACAACTTAAGTATATCCCACGCCGCTGAACACACAAAGGTTTCCGTCTAGTATAAAAAAATGTGCAGACGTAGCCTAAGTAAGTAAACACAATGTATTTTTCATTGATAATTTGACTAATTACATTTATTTATCTTGTTTTATTCATCACATAAGAAACAAGTAACGACAAATCGTATACAAGTTTATGCGCTATCTCATCGGACTTTACAATTGCCCAATAGAATCGAGCACCAACGAGTACATTTATGACACCCGCAATGAAACTCCGACGAACGACCAGACAAACCGCTCCAGATTATTTATATATATGAGAATCTCGCTTGAGTTAAACACTATCAATGGTAGAGTTATCTTAGGTAATCCATCCAAGTTTATCGAGTGAAATATATTCGAGGCGAATTATCTGTAATCCCAAGCCCAGACGCAATATTTTGGAGTAGTAAACTCAGCTTATTTTATTCTAAGGGCAAAGCCTTCGTCTGTGACTACAATGAAGTGTACTAGAGCAACACACGTTGTGTTTGTTATTTATGATACAGTATATAGCTTATCACAGTTTTATAGGTTATAACCACCGATCATAACTAAGGTTAATTTATTATATTCAGAAATTATAACGATATCTTTATACAATTTACTACAATTTGATACCAGTGTAATATGTGGTTAAAAATTAAACAAATATGTATCACATTTAGACTGTAAATCGTCAGAGACTCCCCAACTTATCAAAGTCGTAAAGATGGATAGCTGAACCGGGGTAAGCCTCGTAGAGTAATTAACTCTTGGTTCTAAGGTAGTTTTAAGCATAGATCATATGCTTTTTCTTAATTTAACACATTTTAAATATAAGTTAGGTACGCGTTAATATAAAATTAAGTACAGGATACTTAATATTACATATGTATGACTTTTAAGTCCACGGAAGTGACACGATCAAAAACTCGTACTTCAATTCAATTTCTAACGATTATAGTTTTTTTTTTATGGAAAAAGCATGGCAAACGAGCGTACGGGTCACCTGATAGTAAGTGATCACCGCCGCCCACGACACCGCGTAGCACCAGAGGAGCTACTGGTGCGTTGCCAGCTTTTGAGGTGGTTGGGCGCCGGAGCCCGGCATTACCTAATGCGAAACGCAGTGGCATAAAGCCACTACTTCATAGTAGTGGCTACTAGTTCTTCATCGGAAGAACGAATTATTTTCATTTCCTTGCTCAGGTAATAGACAAAACAAGGGATTGAATATCGCCACTTAACACGCATTGTCACTAAAATTGGGCCAAGTGTGAGGAACCGAATGCCTTAATATTAGATTCTCTTTGTCTATCCTTGCTGTTTCCTATATGCATGAAGCTCAGAAAAGAATGTTTCTATTTTTTAATATGTCATGATTATAGTTAATTGCATTCCTGTATCCAAAATTGCTTGCTTTTCAAAATAAAACATGAGCTACATAGAGGTAACTTACTTACATTTTGAAAGTATTTGAAAATTCTCGTGTGTAGCAAACGGGTCACGCTATTACAGCAAATGGCATAATATTATCGTCATTTCATATTGCTGCAAGTAACGCAAAATAGTTTAAGCAAGACTTCAATATATATGTAAATATGCTTGTGTTTTAGTTATATTTGTTGAATTAATACTCTAATCAGTTTAAAATATAAAAGGAAATATTTTGGTCAACACATCGTATAGAAAACTTGAAAATAGCATTATAATTAAATGTAACTTATAATGAACTAATAATATAGGAAAAATAAAAATATACACAACAAGTAAGTCCAAGAAACTTGAAAATGGAAATATCTCTGGCGCCACACCGACAATGATGTAAGTTAAATAAATGTCCATCGCCCGTTTTGCACATAAAGTGCTTAAACGGTGTTGACAATTTTAAATTTGTTACCCATATAAAAAATTCAAATATAAGTTAATGTTGCGATTTCTGTTATTTTTAGTATTTTCTTTTTACAAATGATAAATATTACTATTTCTTTTCTAAGCCTATTTGAAAATTCTTTTTTCATAGTGCAATTTTAGTTAATCTATATGTTTTTTTTACTTCCATTTTAATTTTAACAAAAATTTTAATATTTCTATTTAAACAAATCTTAATACCTAACATATCTAATTGTTCGTTCAACATTGTGCCACTCATATTACATTTCATCCATTTATTATTGCAGAGCACATATTTTAAATTAACTCAATTTAGATAAATATATAACAAAAGTAAATAAAAGTGTTGAAATTTCTCATTAAGTTGCCTTCCTGAGCCCGCTGACAAAGTGAACACAACTTTGTCCAATTTTACTTGTTAGCAAAATCCCTCTCCTACCTAATGAAAGTACTGTATATATACAAATTCTTTACACATTTCTTTAAAGAAGCTTATGTTTGTAGATAGTTTTTACATTTTATTATTCAAAGTCATATCATTTTACATTTCAATCAAATATCAAAACGTCGAAACAATATTATTTCGAACTTCCTCTTTTCGCTTTACGCTGTATTTTGTATATAAAACTTAACCTTAAGACACTCCGTTCCCAACTAACTACTGAATATTCGAGTTGAGTGGAGGAATTAATTTGTGACCACAACTTAAAAAAAAATCATTCTCCCAAGTGTTATAGTCGCGTTTATAATGACACAATCTCGATTTTAAACATTTAATTATCATAATACGAACAATCCGTTTTGGACGACTGCACCAATTTTATTAAAGTCAATAAAATCTTCGTCATTTATTCAAGTCAACTAGATCTTTGGTTTTGGTGAACCTGTGACCTCAGACTATTTGCTACTGCAGCATTGCAGCGAATAGTCATGTCTCGTTCGATCACACATGTCTCGATCAATTACATAATCAAAACGTCAGCTGTTCAAAAATGTATAAAATAAAACTCTATACGCAATTTTTATAGAGATATACTCGTATATTAAATATATTAAGTGGTAACAAACAGCGTTGAGTTTTGAGTCATCACGTCAAAAAGCTGAGACAAAACTCGTGAGGAAAATGTTTACATAACAACATACAAAACCAACCAAGCAGTTATATGTCAACTGGCAAATATTAATCAGAGGCGCCGCTTTACTCTAACGCTTCACTTTTCACGACATTAATTTATTCCATAGTCGACTACAAACGAGACACGAACAAAGTCATGAATATCTGTACCCTTTTAACCGCAGCAACTACGCTAGATCAGTTTTTCCCCAGTGTTTCTACGTAATTTATCAAAAATATTAGACTCTTTTCTTATCGTTTGGCTAAATAATTTATTTTTACTTATGCTTTTAGTTTTTATTTTTTTTTAATAAAAAATCATAATTACGTATCATTTTATTTTAGAAAAAGATTTCTTCCACTTTTCTGCTCTCGGCTTAACACTTTATACCCATCCAAGCAATACTTTACATTATTTGAAACTAGCAATCCACGCGAACCTTCGCCCGCATAATTGTTATAAACTATTACTGTAAAGTTTTACCCAAATCCTTTCAGTAGTTTTTGCGTGAAAAGGGTACAAGCATCCATTTCAACATATTTTCATATTTATAATAATATATATAAATAGAATTAGTAGGACTCTGTTATTTGAATTTTCACTTTTTACTCTTTCCCTAAATAAATAAAAAATACTGTACAGTTTTTATTTTCATAATCTTTTATAAGTAAATATACTTGAACGTCTTCATTTAAATATAAATACATTTAAATATTAAGTAAGCATCCAAAAGCAAACAACAATCAACTGTCCTGTCACGCGCTTATAGTCTTTAAAATAATGTGAAAACGTGAGTGAAGCGACCCAAAAATTTCTATAACACATCGTACATTAAATAAATATGAAAAATCTACACTCCAGTGCGTAAAAACTTCAGTGGCCATCTGGATTGTAGACTAAAATTATAGTACTTTAGTTTGATGTTATTTGTAGAGGTTCGAATACGAATAGATACATTGCACTTTTTTAGTCTGGCTTATGAAAAAAAAATACTTTATAACTAAGCGATTATCCATAACTTTATTCAGATAATATTGCTATTAACACTATTTACAAACCTCATGATTTAGAAAATAAGAAAAGGTGAATTAACGCGACGTAGAACATGGTTTTAAGCTCTACTATTTTCGCAGATACCACAGGCTGGAAGAACCTAGTGTTCAAACACTTCTTCTCCTTCTCCATATCCTACACTTAACGTTTTGTTCTTTTGTCCTAGACTAGGAAATTTTTGTTTAATTATATGTCAAATAAAAATTTATTTAAAAAAAATATTAGTTCTTCTGAGTATGACGTTAATTGCTTAAATGTGCCTTATAAATCATATTTTCAAATCAAACATATAATCAGCACGTTAAAGAGTAATATCGTTCCGGCCGTTCCAATTATGTCACACAGACAGACAGGCATTTTGGTCAAGGGTTAGTTACGTGTTAAAATATATTAACTAAAATATGTCTGCTTTGGCTGTAAACACTTCAGTTTTATTTAAAATAATGTTAGTTTTTTGTAGATAATAAAACCGCCGTAAAATCGCGTGTTAGCACTTCTGTAATAGCAGAAGCTGAAATGAGTGCTCTTGTATATTAAAAAAGGTGGTTCTCAAAATGTTAAATATGTGGTTGGCCAAACTATATTAACATTTGGGATATAATAATAACTTATAATAATTGATTGTTAATATTATAATTAATAATTGTTTTTTTTGCAAATTGTAAATCTATTTAATTATTGATTGTAAAACAACCCACGACACAAAGCTCTAAAAAGTAAATAAACAACCAGAAAAGACCTTATAATCTTCAAACGACCCAATATATTTTCTTGAATAAAAATAAACAAAACTAAATCAAAATCAGTTCAACAAAATACACAAATACACAGACACGTCAAACTAATAACTCTCCTCTCTTTTCGTCGGAGATTAAAAATTTAAAATGACTGAGAAAGCAACATTTCTACTTTTAATATCTAATTCTATATGTAGTCCTAAGGACTTTCCTTGAGAGACATTTACATTTTTTTTATATTATCATACTATACTCTGAATAAATATAAAAAATTATACACGCAATATTTCAGAGCTAAATTTCAAGATTAAATCAAACTAATAAACACGTGTAGTTAGTGTAAATAGTTCTACCGCGAGAATTTGTATTATTAGAAACTGAATCTGTGTACAAATAAATTAGTAGTAAGTAGGTGAATTATTTTTGTCTTAATTTGTTATTTATAGAACTTC
This sequence comes from Heliconius burneyi, assembly GCA_018247715.1. Lineage (NCBI taxonomy): Eukaryota > Metazoa > Arthropoda > Insecta > Lepidoptera > Nymphalidae > Heliconius > Heliconius burneyi. The sequence goes on from DWGR01005143.1 coordinate 8,313, forward strand.
TCATTATTTCCTATAATATTCTGTTTTTAACATAGACTCGCTATATTCTATGTTTTTAACATAGAATTTTATGTAATAAACGGCATAAATACTCATTTCTTGTAATTGGTTTGATTTAGACGTTTGTTTTTTTCTTAGCTGCGAGAGACTTGACTGACCTGCATAAGATAATTCGACGTATGATGTTTGGCCTAGGCATATGACCTACATTCAAGATTTTTGAATCAAAAGGAATCTTGCCAGACGGACAACACAGTGATCCCATCAATGTAAAATAGCAAAAATATTTACTGTACTGAACGGTGGTATAGTAACACAGAAATTTTGTGGTAATTCCAATTTCAGGATAATATGCTAGAATTCACTACTATTCTGAGTTTTTTTAAATTTATAATACAAGTTCTCACTCATTGCTAATTTTCAAAATTGTTTACGGGAACTGTCTGTCTATTGACGATCTTAAATTTGTGGGCATATGTACTTATTTTGGTGTATCTGTACTAATTTTGGTCTGTCTGTATGTATGTATATATATATATATATATATATATATATATATATATATATATATATATATATATTTAATGTATCTTCTAATTCTGTGTGTTGTTTGACGTGTAATTGCTATAACCAATAAATTATGATTATGTAATGAACTACAGATATAACTTTTTTAATGTTTTTTTTTTCTATAAAATACCTACGAATATTTACATTTCGGATTTTTTCCTTTATTTGTAGGTTTTGATTAGACGCCGAATTTCATAGAAAATTTAATGTAAACGATCCAAGAACATAAATACTGGATTGATTAATATTTAATTGTTTTAATGTAGAAATCTTGATTTTTTCCTTTCTCCAAGGGACCGTCGAATTGAATGGTAAATAAATGGGTATAAGAAAGAGTTCCAGTGGTGTCGCAGGGACACAAGGGTGTGACTTCGTGCGCTGCAAATGCGACTGGTTGTGGGTTCGATCCCCACTCGAAGAAGTGAATTATTTATTTAAGTTTATATTACAGTTTTCTTTGCTCTGGTGTCGAGGCAAAAACTCGGCGTTGAGTTCTGCCAGTCAACACGCAATACTTCCAGAAATCGGCAGAAAGTGGGGAAGGGAGTGTCTTAGCACTAGGTTCCCTTTGAGAGTTCCGTTTTAACCTCTTGAGCTACAGAACCATAAAAAGAGGCCAAGCCCCGAACTTTTTCTAATATAACGCTTTTAATAACACAAAGACTGGAAGACGTATGTTGTTAAAACTTTTCAACTCATTCAAATTTTAATTTAACCGCAATATTCTTAAGAGCGTACAGTTAAGCGTTCTAAATACTGATACAATTCAAACATCAAGAGTTAATTCTTGTTTCGAGTATCTCATTGACCAACTAATCTATATAATCTTTTGGCAACGAACTTCCACAAACTTGAAATATTTAAATACTTGAAGTGAAATATAATTTACAATGTGTGTTAAATACAAAATAGAGGTTGTTTCTGTCGTTCTGTTTGTTATTATAGCGGATACAAAATCGTCATCATCATCTTCTAAGATTTCAACTGTCTGACTATCACAGTACATGAGATACAGTCTGGTGACAGACGGACAGATAGACTAATCTCTTATGTATGCTAACTTTAGAGCATAAAAAAAAAACGGTTTAAACTTTTTGACATTTAGGATAATTAATGCTAATATGGTACATCCTTATTAAAATTTAGTTTACTAAATAATGTTTAATTACAACGTATGGAAGCATTATTGGTGCAATTTTATTTAATTACACGTTTGAAACGATGGCGGTGACAGGAACATCCGTTTTAGCAAATTATATTAACCCGCCGGTAAAATAAGTGTTTTGGGCACATACCTATATTACTTTTATGAGGCCAGTCGTGGTACAGGAGCACAAAGTAATTGGTTGTAGGTTCAATTCCTACTCGAAAAAATTAAATATTTATTTAAATTTATATTTTATTCGCTCTGGTGTCGAGGCAAAGCCCGGCGTTGAGTTCTACCACACAACACGCAATGCCTCCTGAATTTGGCGAAAAGTGGGGAGCGAAGTGTCTTAACAGTAGGTCCCCTCTGCCTACCATGCTGTGTGCGAGATACAGTGTGAAGCTGATTTTTTTGAATTTATCCTTATAATATGTATGTCCGTAAAGTAAATATGTATGTCATAATTAGGAAAATGATAAATTACATTAATTAGTGTATATAATATATTGCTCATTTATAAAGGGAAAAATAAAATTTATGCTAAGCTTTT
>DWGR01005144.1:0-10578 GCA_018247715.1 Heliconius burneyi
CAACGTCGCACACGCTTCATTCAAGTATTTTTGTAGTAGTATGTGTATGTGTGCGTGACACGAAATACAGGTATGGAAAAAAATCGTGAAATGAAAAAAAAATCCTACGTCCAAACTGTTGAGGCATGTTGATAAATTTTTTTAGCTCCGGGCTTGAAATATTTTACCCTATATGCAGTTTCAGTAAAAGAAGCGCTGCCTCTTCCACCCTGTATAGTTTCTTTCATATTTTTTTCTGTAGCATTGGAATCCTTCTTTACGGTTGTATGACAGGATTAGTTGATGAATCTATCAAATACAAATAATTTTATCTAAAATAAGAAGTCACATGATTCACTCTTAGAACGCCAAACTATCCACCACCAGCTTACCATAGTCAATGCCTCAGACCTGAGAAGAACAGGCGCAAGAAACTCAGCCGGACCACTTTTTTCAATCAATTTTATACAACGCGAGTATATTTAATTATTTGTGACAATGATACCCCTGAAATAGGCTGGTCAGCACTTCATTCCCAAAGCGTGCTCTCGTTTATAAAATCATTAATCTGGCAACACCCTTTAACATACAAACCGCTCTTCACAAATTCTCCGAATCGCGATAAAGGAGACCCTTTAACGTCCTCCGGGATCCGGACTCCGGGACTGTGAAAGCGTACACATCGTCTCATAAAAGAGTTACAGATTTGATGCAATCGAGTCACTGGTGCTGGTGAGTTTAAACCTATTTATTTCTAGTATCAATATTATGAACATCACCAATTTTGGTAGAATCATCAATGCCTTTCTTAACACACACAACACTTTCAAAAATATACTGAGATGCAACTGTCAATACATTTATCTCTCTATATTGAGATGCAACTGTCAATACATTGATCTCTCCAAACCCCTGCACCAAGGAATATTTAGGGCATAAACTATAAATTGCACGAATAGCTGGCCTCTGCAGGACAAATATTGCTTGAACACCGGCTGCATCACCCCGAAGCAAAATCCCACAGGTCATAATACTGTGGAAGTAGCTGAAGCAAACAAGTTAAGCCACTATCACGTCTGTCCACGATCGATTTTTTAAAAAAACACTTGCTTGTTTCTATTTCTACATTGTTTATATTTACTCCCAACTTTAATACTCCCAATTGTATTGCTGCATCTTTACCCAGTAGATTTCGTGTTCCATCTTCCATAACATAATTGGTATTACGATCTCCTTTTCCATTTATTTTTATAGTAACTTCAAATGAGCCTTTAATATGTAAAGGTGTTTTACTACCATATGCGAACAATATTTTATTAGAATTTGCTTCTTGATTTTATTTTTCATTAGATATTCCCAGGCTTTATTAGATGTATATTTCACGTGTATATTTTGTATCCAGAATCGTTAAGCATATTCAAACATACTCCTATTTCACATTTGATTGTTGCAGCAACGTTCATATTAATGTATATTGTACCTCTTCATTTCCAAAGGAATTTATTGTCTTTACTTTTCGCTATCGCTCCTAATATTCATTGGTTTCTGCTTGTTTTTCTTCAAATTTACGTTTCGACTGGAATCGAATTTATTTCCGCAACATCTTTGATAATGACCTAGTTTTCCACAGCCGTTACATTTCTTATCCTTTGCTGGACATGGTAAACTATATGTATAAACATTCTATATTTAATGAACATTCTATATTTAACAAACATAATATATTGATACTAAAAATAATTATTATTATTGATGCAAAGTTATAATGTGCGTTATTGCGGCTTTTATTATAATTTTTTTTCATTTAATTTAAGTTAATTTTTTAATGTTAACAACTAATATTATGCGTATTAAATTTACATCATTATTCTTTCCGCTTACAGGATTCTAGCTAATAATTAACCACATTTTCCAATAATATGTTATGTAACCCCGACGACCCATTCCAATTTAATGGAATCCCGACGACCGATTCCAATTTTATGGAATCCCGACGACCTATTCCAATTTAATGGAATCCCGACGTCCGATTCCAATTTAATGGAATTCCGACGACCAATTCCAATTTAATGGAATTCCGAAGATCAATTCCAATTTAATGGAAAATCGATGAACAATCATAATTTAATATATATTAAGCGGGAATCAAACCCACAGCCGATAATACCTACATGTTTCTGGAAAATGTCACTGAAATCCATAAGAATAACAATTAGAATTCATTAAATGCATTGGCAATAAGTGAAAATCGAACCCACAGTCATTACTACTCATTCATAAAATTATATATACATTAAATGTAATTTTGAAATTATTATTATTATAGTATAATAAAACATGTAATTCCAAATTATTAATTCAATGTAACCCCCCAAATAAAAATTCAAGACATTGCGCGCTTAGTGCGAAATTTAACGCCGCGTTTTGTTAAATACGTATAAATCAATCATAATAACAACAAAAAATATTTTAAATACAATCACTCCCTCGAGCGGGAGTCGAACCCACAACCATCGCCTTCACAGTTAGACGCCGTCCTACTACTCACTATGGCCTCTGTATATTTAATTTTTTTTTATGAGTCAAAATCTTGTCGCGACGTATTACGCAATCTCCTGAAAAGTAACGTTGTTAATAGTTTTATATTCTGTGGTTGAACATTTTGGCGGGAAATTGAAAAGCAAAAAATTAAATCTAACAAAAATATCAATTTAATTACATTAGTAATATGTAACTTGACTTAGAATTAATAATAAATAGAAAACATAAAGTCTGTATAAGATTATTTACATCTTTCCCGCCAATTCCATGTAATTGACGATTGAAATAAATACTTATAGGTTACACTTTATGATTACATTAATATTTATAGTTCTCCGTTATTTGTCAATTATATTTACTTATAATAGTAAGAACAACAACAAATTAGTAATTTTAGTTACAACAATTTGTGTGACAATTTTGATTTAACATAGTTAATTATTCATATATTATCAAAGAACACTATGTAGCTTAGCTAGCCAGCTTCATTTTTATTATATAAAAATATATATATAACATATAAACATTGCACCACATTTGTTTTGATGCACTTATAAATAAAATTCAACTTAAATTTTAGTTGACATTTACCGCCGATACGTAAATTCATGTAATCTGAAATCGTGAAATAAATCTATGCATGTGATAGTTCGTACGTAATAAATTAAACTTGACAACATGCCGTAAACTACGCGTGAAATAAATCCAAACGACAAGTAATCAGATACAGGCAATTATTCACCAAAACGAGATTTATATGCAAATGAAATGTTAGATCGTCGGTGGGCACTTTATTTTTTGTTAATTTAATTTTTTTTTAGTTGCAAAATATGTAATGCCTTTTGGGTAAGAGATGGCGTTATATACATGTAGAGATAAAAAATATATGAATAAATTTTAGCGTTTAAATATATATTTGCATAAAAATATATGCAAGAAAATATAGAAAGATATTTACTATAATTGACTTGGTTAATTGTATAATTTCTTTTATTATAAATTCATTTACGTTCAAAAATTTATTTAAAATGTATTTATAACGCTTCTTATTTTTCTGTCACTTTGACATCGACTTAATTTTACCAAACTTCATAGTTCAGTCGCTTATTTGTTTATGTAGTTTGTTGTGAATTTTTAAATTAAAATAACTAAACATTGTCTTTTGAACTCAATGTAATTTTATAAAAATGCCAAAACCGATATGTGTTCAGTGCAATACTAACGATTCATTTCTTTGGCGAAGCGCAGAAAACGGTCAAATATGCAACGAATGTCACTTAGCCAACACAGTGAATAAAGAGATAAAATCTGAAGCTAGCTCAGTAAAAACTGATGGTGACGATAAAAAAGAGGAAAAAGAAGAAATTGAGAGTAAAAATGGGAAAAGTGAAGGTGAAACTACCCCTGCAAAAGCGACTGGAAAGGGCACAAGAAAAAGTACTCGATCAACGCGATATAAAGCTAAAGCTCCGGCCCCAGCGTCATCTAAGCCCGCGGCGCCTCGTGGGAGAGGCCGCAGAAGTATTTTTAAAAGACAACCTTTAAAAGCTCCGACTGCCACTGCTACTGTTGTCACAAGTGATTATTTATTTTTTAAGGTATGAAAATTTTAGTTTAGTCAAATTTACAGTTACATAAGACCATTTTAACCAAGTTAACAAATGATTCCAATACTTATTGCTAAAGTTATATGCATTAAATACTTAATTTAATTATATATTTCATGCTTTATCCCATATATAGGAGAGTATATAAACCATATAGAGCAGAGAGAACCTAGTCTATGTTGAATTAGATATATTCTATGTTGAATGGCAAAAATTAACATCACCTGTCTAGTTAGTGAGGGTAAATAAATAATTTAAAAAATCCCCAAATGCCAATCAAACTCGCAAACATCTCTTTTACTCCAGAATGGCTTTAATTATATATTTTTTTATTAACTAGGGTACATATATGCAAGTTGGTGACATAGTGTCCATGATAGATGTTAATGGAGATACATATTACGCTCAAATAAGAGGATTTTTGACTGACCAATATTGTGAGAAGAGTGCTGTTATAACCTGGTTATTACCTACAAAGGCTAGCCGGCCTCCGGAAAAGGGATTTGATCCAGCTACTTATATTATAGGTATGACGATTTTTTCCATTTATATTTTTGCCAAATATATTTTCTTTTTAGTATAGTTGCTAATTATAAATATTTTTAAATGTGTTGAAATAGAGAAAGAATTTAGTAAACCAAAAAGCCAAAAAGCGCCGATAAGCTGTAATAAAAGAGGTAAAAAATCTGTCTGTTTATGGAATATGTCTCCATGTGTAAAATAATGAAAAGCATGTTTCACATGAAACATTATATTTTAAACTTAACTTAAATTTTGCACAATTTTAATATTCATTATTTTTTACTGAAATATTTTTATTTTAATAACTTTTTTTGTCCCAGGTCCTGAAGAAGATCTGCCAAGAAAATTAGAATACATGGAATTTGTAATGCATGCCCCATCTGATTATTACAAAGCTAGCAACACTCCCTATCCCCTTACAGATACAGAATTGAATAATTATAATGGATTTATTTGGACAACACTTGAATCTAAAGAAAGAACATAATAAAAAAAATCTTAAGAACTTTTTTTTTCTTCAATTTACATACTCTATCCCACATATAGCAGGGTGGGCAGAGGGAACCAAGAGTTAAAACAATAGATTCCCCACACATGTGACAGAACATAACATCATTCCTTTTATCACGACAACCTTATAAGAACAGATTTATTCAATATTTTTAATTCTAATATTCTTTTTTTCTCTAACATGAAGTAAATCCTAATTAAATTTAAAATATAAATTATCTCATATCAGAAATTACATTTTATTCATGTAATAAATATTTTCAAATAATAAAATACTATATTCTTAATAAAACATTTGTAAAGAGTACACTTAGGAAACACTGTTTTGTATTTTATTTTATTATTTTCAATCAAGGTATAAATATGACAATTACATTAATAACTCAGTGAAGAAACAAAAAATGAGATTAAAAAACGTGATAAATACATTTTTAGTTTCATAATCCATGATTTTACGTGCAATATTCATTTAAAGACTAATAAACGAAAAGAGATAAAACCTGTCAGTGTCAAAAGTAAATCGGCTTATGTCACTGTCAATACCTCTGACATCGAAAACAAGACTACCTGTATATCGAAACCATATTTTAGTCGGTGTTTCTGTTTAGTAAATAGTTTCTAATATATTAGCTTTTATATCTATTATTAAGAAGTATTTGGTAAACTTCTAAATAAATTGCAAAATATTAATAAAGAATTTAGTAATTATTGTTCAAAATGAGTCGCAAAGAAGCTTTATCATCATTTATTCAACAAATTCACGGTCGTCCAGTAGTCGTTAAACTTAACAGTGGTGTCGATTATAGAGGTAAAATTCATTGCAGCCTTGAATTAAGGTGCACTTCCTTTAATTAAATTTCGGCTATATTACAATATTTATATTTTTATTATCTTCCTATATGTGATGAAAGTTTAATAACCTTCAAGCGTTTGTTTAACGTTAAATTAAGTCTTAATATCTACTATTACAATGTAACTTAAGTTAATTTTTGCTATTTATCTGTCTTTGCGGGCTTAGTTTATTAAATCTACATTTGTAACATATGTAGATTTAATAAACTAAACCCGTCCTTTATTCCTGTTCTCTGCCTGCCTGTTTTAATTCATTACATACTAGATGGCAGGATACAATGCATTTTACCGCTTTAAAGCAGAAGAACTAACTTTATAGTGTAACTATTTCCTTGAATGAGACTGTATTATATGACTATTATGCCATTGCCATATGCCATTTGATATATATAGCCATTGTATTGCAGTAGAAACAGTGTCAAAAGTTGTGGGTTCACTCTTCACTCAGGCAAATGTGCCCTAGAGAACTCAACACAATGGAGCATTGAATCCCCCCCCCCCCTCAATAATCAAGTTTTTAAAAATGGGACAATAACTTTACATTCTCTCTGCTTTATTTAAAATATATGTTTATATTCCAAAAGAATTGTGTTCAATGATAGTCTCAGTAAATGTTTATAAATTGTTCAAATTAAGGTTATACTACTGCCTTTAAACATATTTACTTGTAAAACATTGCATCAACATACTCAAGCTCATCATTATTTGTCATATGTTTATTGATGAATGTAAGGTCAACCTTTGTTAACAATATTTTATGATACATTTTGTTGTGCGAATTATTAATATACTTTTACAGGTGCTCAGTAAATAAATATTTAATGTGATAATTTTTGCTTTAGGTATTCATAATTTTAATAATAATTGGAAAGTAAATTTTTTTAATATATTACATAAAAATATTAAATAATCTTTGAGGTGGCTTTTGTTAAATGTTATTATATAAATAAATAGTCTTTTTGTTTAATCTTTGTAGATTTTTTTTTCAAAGTATTTTTGAATATCTTTAAAATATTTATTTTTGTCACATAGAGGCATAATTTTGCTTTATTAAAAAAATATTTTATTGTACGTACATATGATATAATGTACAATTCTATTTAATTTGATTAGTAAATTTAATATTAGCCTATAATAGACAACACAATTTCACCACTATCCGCTGAATGAAAGAGACACCATGTCAGATTACTGTTGTGTAGACAAATTCAACACCACATGTTTTGTTAAATGAAATTGTACCAGTATCCAGTGAGTGGTATTTGAACCTGTAGTCCTCACATTTACATTCAAATGCTTTCCAACTGTCCTACAATAGCCCCAAAAGAGTGATAATACATGTTTTTTTTTTCTCAATTACAGGAGTTCTTGCATGTTTGGACGGCTACATGAACATAGCCTTAGAACAAACTGAGGAATATGTAAATGGACAATTGAAGAATAAATATGGAGATGCATTTATACGAGGGAATAATGTCCTTTATATAAGTACACAGAAAAGACGAATTTGATCTTAAATATACTTTTCAATTTAAAATATTTTTTAATTACTGAACTAATATTATAAAATAAAAAAATATAAGTAAATATAACAGTTTATTTCTTGAAATAAAACTTAAATAATATAAAGAATTATACTAAAATATTTTAATTATGATTTAATATTCATATTTTGCATCTTTGTCAGCTCCACTGTATGTGTATGAAAATTTTACATCACCAAAGTTCTGGAATTAAATTTAAAAAATGATAATTTTACAAAAAGAAGCTAGTAGAACAATAAACTATATAAAGTTTAAATAAAAACTTTCTCTACCTTATTTTCAGAGTAGCCTTCAGGTCCTTTTCCATTTCCCAAATTAGCAATTAATTTCTCTCCTCTAACTCCATATTTGTTTTGGAAATTTTCTCTTGCGTTTTTACCAGCGTCCGGATTAAAAGGCACGTCCACTTTATAATTTAAGATCCTCGGATTAAACAATGGCGCCCAAAAATTCGAATACAAAATACACTCGTAGCATGTTAAAGTGAATAATAAAATCAAAACTTTGAAGAGCATTTTTACAAAATAATAATTATTATTTAATTATAATTTAGCACAGAGTAAATGATGTATTAAATACGAATGATCTGAAGGAAATACGCGCTCATACGATAATCTTGTAAACATAAATATGAATTATAGTCTGTTGACGAATAGTTTTGTTGAACGCGCTAAGTGGTTTCAAGGTTCGTTCGAATATAAGATCGTATTTTTAAAGAAAGAGTAATTTCCGCATATTAATAATGCATATCCTCGCAAAGTGATAGTGTACTTTATTTATATGGAGAATATTGCTAGGTAAGGTTTTTTAAATTTAAATATAAAATGACTATAAATAGTAAAAACCTTTTTATTTCACACTACAGTACACAATATAAATTAACATTTACAAGAGTATAAAATGTGAAAAGGCGGCTTTATCACTAAAAGTGATCTCTTCCAGACAACTGAATAGTAGGATAGATAGAGGGGTGAGGGCATAGTGCGTTGGAAAATTAATAATGACAATACACGAAAATAGAAAGGATATATATAATTATACACACATAACATATGCAAATATATATACTAAGAATAGAGTATAAACATATAAAAATAATATTTAATTCATGCATACTATTATATAATAAAATACATATAATGCAAAAAATATAATAAATCATATACATAAATTGAATTACATATTATTTTAATAATGTAGTTAGTACAATTAATTGCATATGAGTTCCTTTATTTTGTAGGTATGATTTCAAGGTGACAACTTCATAATAACGGCAATAGAACAATATCTATAGGAACTAGGATGTTGAAACATAAAATTTTACTATCATTACAGCACTTACTTTGTTATTTTGAGAACAAAGTAACTTGCTATACTTAACAATAAGCATTGAACAAAAATGTTTATTTTTATTTTTGGCTTGGTAAGTAAATCAAACTATTGAATCAGTAGGTATTTATCATCACAAGGTATAGGTACGCCTTAACCGTGATATTTGTTGGTTAAATTTTAATTTGAACGTTATTTAAAACGTATAAATATAGGTACATTTATTGTTTTTCAACGGAGTGAAATAAAAAATGCAACAAGGAATTTTTATAAAATTTATTTAACTTACAATGTTCTTCCTTAAACTACTGATTTAAATATTAGGTAATATAAAAACACGTTATGAATATTTATATCATAATACAAAAATATAAATTTAATACATATATTTCTTTTATAATATTTTATTTGAGCTTTTTACAATTTAATTAATTAATGAATTCCTTCTAAAGGTGAATATGATTTGTACTGATATAACTCTGGTCCTCCATAGCCGTATAACAATTTTCCCTTGCCGTTTTCGTCATAATATGGATACCGGTATTTTGGCCTGAAAAATTTTATTTATTTATTTTGGTTGGTCTTTCTCTACTTCTCACCATAAGGGAGAAAGAAAATAAGTATAATAGTTCCTTCATGTAATGGTCGGAGCTAAAAGTGACGCAAGGGCACAAAACTCGCGACTGTAACCGCGTCAAGTTGTGGGTTCGATCCTCACTTGAGGAAATTAAATATTTTTATTTTTCTAGTAACGAAGCAACAGTGTGAAGTTCCGCCATTCAATATACAATGCCTTCAGAATTCGGCCGAACGTGGGTGACGGAAGTATCTTAATGGGAACGGAGCGTTTTAACACTGCCTACATTGCTATCTGCGGGATACAGCATGAAGCTAAAAATGGGATCGAATCCATAACCATCAGATGTACAGTTAGATATACCACACAAGACCCATCCACCCTCAATGCTATAACAACCTCTACATTATTAATTAATTTGTTATTATATTTAAAACTAATAAATCTGTATATTAGTAAGTAACCTTTCAAAATATTGGAAGTTTGGTGCGCGAGGTTGAGGAACTGTCGACTCTGTTGTGATGACAAGCGACAACACCACTACGAGCTGCAATTATAAAAGGCTTAAAATAATTATTCCCATTATTATTTTTATTTACATTTTATACAATACATTCTAATGCAGCAGAATTTACAATAAAAATTAAACCGAAACTGAAGCTGTGGTTAATATATTCAAATATTATTTACTGCCATCTTGTGAAGAATTTAGTAAGCATATAAAATACTTCTGCCATCTATTGAGCAGTAGCAGATTTATATTACATTGCCTTGAGAAATTTAAAATTTGAATTTTATACCCTAAAGAATAAAAAATTACAAAAGTTTCAAATAAAGGATAGAATAATTTAAAATAATTTAATCAAATTCAAACAAACTCTCCTAAGCCGTGTATCGTGAAATCTATTTAAGAACTAAAACTTTAAATGTAATATATAATAACTATATCTTTTTTACAGTACTTACAATATAACTATATAATAACAAATTGATATATTATTTTGTCATTTAAATGTTATTAGTTATGTCTAATATTTAAAAAATACGTTTGTTCAGATAGTTCAAATTGAAAATGTCTATTTATTTTTTTCTTATTTTGAATTCCAAAATTAGGTCA
>DWGR01005145.1:0-10578 GCA_018247715.1 Heliconius burneyi
AAAGCGCGTCTACCTCCACCTTAAAGGCCGGCAACGCACCTGTAACTCCTCTGGTGTTGCACGGGGTCGTGGGCGGCGGTGATCACTTTAGGTGACCCGAACGCTCGTTTGCCTTGTCCTTTTACCAGAAAAAAAAAATACTACAGATAAAAGGAAAATATATTATTATAATTTATCTATCATTATTATAATGAAAATTACGCTATATAACGTAGCGGGTCACAGTAAGCAATTTCCAAAGTTCCCTTATCCTCTTTGTAAATGTTGGAAAGTTCCGATTCCGTGATACCGAGCTGGCTTCTCGCCAGCAGTTTACTCATCACGTAGACGTTAGTTAATTACTTCATATCTGGACACAGATGTGAAAGATACATTAGGTTTATTTATCTAGCCACTAATGCTTGTTTAGATTAGTAGCAAAAACCATTAGTTAGACTGAGGAGTGGTCATTTTTATTTTTATATAAAGGTACATAAATCACCACGATCAAATTCAAGTAATGTGGCGTGATTAGTTTTTATAAATGTTAATAATTTTACCTTATAGAATAACTAACGAGAATGCAAAAATTAAAATTTTCTCTATTGGAAATCGAACCCAAAACCTGTGGCGCTTACAGTCACACGCCTGTACGACTGGCGTCATTTTTTGGTTGCCTTTTCTTCGCTTTTAATCTTCTATGACAAATTTTACACAAATTACTAGTAGTAGATATTCTCTTAATTGCCATTACCAGATTGTAAAAAAAATTACAGAATTTATAGCTGTGCATAATTTTGCAGGCTAGGGTCAGACTCGGGGCACTGATAATAATTAAATCAATAAAAATCAGCTTCACGTTGTATCCCGCACAAGCAGGATAGGCAGAGGAAACCTAGTGTTAAGACACTCCGTTCCCCACTTAATTAATTATATGAATAGTAACTGCAAAATCAATACTACAAGTACAAGTAAAGCTTTTTGTTAGCAGCTTATACCTGTTTAAGAATATTTATAGAATAAAAATGTATGGAATTCATGTCTATTGAATGTCATGCAGAATTGTTTTTTTTTCGCACATAACGGAGTAATTAGAGAAATCTAGGAACGTATTGTTCGTACACTCCGTTTCCCTTTGGGACACTTCCAGAATTCTTGAGGCATTGCGTGTTGAGTTACGGAACTCAGTGCCGTACTTTGCCACGATACCAGAGCGAAATACAGATCAAAACCATAACCCTCCTTTTTCGTCGTGTAAAAAGAAACGGGGTTATAACGAATGTCAATTTATACAGAGAAAACTAACATTAAATTTGTATGTAACAACTAGGTAGGTAGGCTTGTATGTAATAATGAAACGCAGTTCTGGCGCAGTGGTACAAGTCTTAGACTATACACGCGACGGGCTATGGGTTCGATTTCCACTCGAGGAAATAAAATATTTAATATATTTATTTCATAGCTCTGGTGTCGAGGTGAGTCGCGGCGTTGAGTTCTGCCACTTAGCACGAAAAATCTACAATTAATAGTAGATTCCCTATGACTGCCTGCTTCATATGGTATATAGCGTGACGCTAAAAAGGAAGCGGAACCGAAGCACAGAATTCAGGAGGTTGTTGCTAGTTCAAATTACATTACAATATATATATATATATATATATATATATATATATATATATAGTATAGTTGAGACCGTAACGCGACGGTTGTTGGTTCGATCCCCACTCGAGGAAGTGAAATATTTACTTACGTTTATATTTCTATTTCTATTTTCCACACGCAATGCCTCCAGAATTCGGCAGAAATCGGGGAACAGAGTATCTTAATACTAGGTTCCCTCTGCCCACCCTGCTGTGGGTGCCATACAGCGTGAAGCTGATTTATAGTATATGAAAGCATAGCCATAAAGTTCATACAAACGAAATTGCGGCAGCCATTAGCAATAAATAGATTATTTAAATAACCCACGAGATTAAAATAAGGACCGTTGTAACGAAATTAAGTAGGTGTCTCTCTTGAGTATACCAATATTCGTCATGTGACATATGTGATCTCACGTGTGATTTAAATAAGAAATGACATAGGATTATTTCTTATTCGAAGACGTTGTTCGGAAAAATAGTAAAAGAATGAAATACATTTCCGGAAATAGCAGCGTATTTCCGGAAATATTAAAAAAAATACTTTTTTAAAATAAATAAATTAGCTAATGTTGTTATTTTTTTTTTTCTAAAAAACCCATAAAGAGAACGCTAGTTTGTCAGTCAATAAATTATTAAATATAACAGAGTTTTTATCTTCTCTTGTCACTAATATACACATAACTGTACTCGTATATAACAATGGTATTATGGCAATGCAACTTATGTTATAATAGAAGAAAAGTATAAAAGAAAACTCAAAACAGTATGAAAAATTATTTATATCCATCTTAAATTCTCTAATTTTCCACAAGCTTTGGAAAATAGTACTATTATGATAATATGTTAATGCTACAGTCCCAATAACGATGTTTATTCACACAGCTGTATAGTAAATTCATGAATATTTTATAACTCGAGAGATAGCGACTTGTCGGTACTTTATTACAGCAGATTTATTTCGTATAACCTGGTTCTTTTGAATTTTTTTATAAGTAATTATTTTTCTTCAATAAAACCAATAGTAAAGCATCAAGTTTTCTTTGAAAATTCGCGGCTTTATGTCGCGGCTGGTTTGCTTAGCTTAGGGGGTCCCTACGTCGCGACGAGTCCCGCAGGGGGCGCCCTTACAGTTGTCGACTTCCTCACAGGCAGCCACTGAGTACTTGCATTACTTCAGGGACAGAGTACTTTCTTCCCTACCCAACCGATGTCGCTGTAAAAACCCTCATGTTTGAAAAAAAAATCTTTGAAACGCAGACATATTTTATTAATATATGCTGCAAGCAATTAATTACCTTATTACTTCCAAGGTATATTAAGTGTGTCCAAGATCGTATAAGCAAATTGATTAATAACTTAATAAAACTCTTCTTTTCGTTTTCATTCAGCTTCATGCTGTATCCCGCATGTTGCAGGGTAGGCAGAGGAGCCTAGTATTAAGACACTTGGCTGCCCACTTTCCGTCGATTTCTGAAGGCATTACTTGTTGAATGGCTGAACTCGACCCTTTACCTCGACACCTGAGCAAAGAAATAAGAAGATATTAAATATTCCCTTTCCCCGAGTGGAGATTGAACCCTCAACCTGTCGCATTTTTCAGTTCCATGCGTGCCCTTTTATAAACAATTTATTAAATTCATTTATTTATAAAAAGTACAACCAAAACTTTTTATATAAAATAAATTTAAACATTCACCGCAACAACTCATTAATCATTGAGGAATTGCGATTAGTTTCGTAATATTTAATATTGTTTATTTGAGAAAAAGTAATAATTTCGTTTATATATGCTACAATCAAGTAACCGAAGAAATCGATACATAAAGATGTTAACGATACATAAAGAAATAACCGAAGACATCGATAAATGTGATGTTGATTTATTTTGTATGCTATATATTTTTAACCTCGGTTGACTTTTGAAACCACAGTACCAAAGATACTGGAGGAAAGTCACGTAAAAAGCACGAGGATTCGCCTGAGGGCATGTGTGGAGGGGTTGATGATAGTGGATAAAGCGAAAGAGGTAGAGACCATAGCGTTTGGCGCTCCTTTCTCTCCGACTACTCCTCAAGGGATAAAGTGTGAAAATATGTTGTGTTGTTCTTGACATGAGATGCAATGTTTCCAGAATTCTCCGGAATTCGGGCAACGGAAATGTCTTAATGGGAATCGTGTGTTTCAACACTAGGTTTCCAGGTCTCTCTGTCTACCCTGATCTGTGCTGAATATAACGTGAAGAACAAAAACAGTTGTAAGGTAGTGAAGGATATAAACATAAAACTAAATGTATTATCTGTGGCAAAAATCAATACTGCTGGGTTAACCAACGTCATTTCCTTTAAGCCTCAACTCACTGCGGCCATCTTTCAGCCCTTGACTCGCCAATATTTTAAAACTTATTTTAAAATTAATTTCTTTTTAAGAAAGGAGGTTCTCAATTCGACTGGTTTTTTTTTTTTAATTTTTTTTATGTTTATTATCTCATAACTTTTGACTGGGTGAACCGATTTTGATGATATTTTTAATTTGAAAGGTAGTACTTCCCATATGTGGTCCCATGTTTTAAGTCTATTTCTAACAATAGTATCTATAAGAAAATCACATATTCGTAATTCTTAAATTTGCATTCGGTATGTGCGCGACAAATGAGCGAATAACTCAATGTCGCGTCAACCGATTTCGATGATTCTTCTTTTATTTGAAACGACACACTTCAAGGATAGTCTAGTGAAAGTTTGGTTAGGTTCCGATTATGGAAACCGGTGGAAATTGACACAGTTTATTTTTTTTGGCAAAAAAATTATTATACCGTAATAGTTACAAAGAAAAACATTGTTAAAATTAATGTACATCAGAAGTGAGACTCCCCATCGTTGCATTTCTTTTTAACCGTCCTCAAAAAAGAGATATTCTCATTTTCAACCGATTTCAAATAAAGGAGAGGTTCATAATTCGCCCAAATATTTTTCTGTTCTTGTCAATATACCAAATTGTTAGTTAGCATTTTGTGTTTGTACCTAATTAAGGATAGGACAACCACTACCACTCGCTGACAACCACTAACATAAATCACAATGACAAATGACATTAAAAATCTGTTTGTATTGGTTATATATATATATATATATATATATATATATATATATATATATATATATATATATATATTGTTTATGGGTGGTATATATATCGTTGGTTAATCTTATATATATTGACTTCATGCAATATTATTTCTAATTTCGAATGAATCAAAGAAATATAAGCATATTTTTACATTAATTCGATGAATACAAAGTGCGATGTTGGGTCTCGTCCCATCAACTTGGTATGTCAATATAAAACGAGGACGAAAATAAAACAATTTATCATGGGGTCCTCTCTCCCATCCACACGAAAGGGGAGTAACGCTGAACACGTAGTAAATAAAAGTACGAAACTTACCAAAGTAGAGATATATAGTTTACTTGTTTATACCCAACTTTTATGTAACGAACTTTTTAATGAATTCTACTATACTCAGGGGAACAAGGTGTGACTGTAACGCGATGGTAGTGGGTTCAATCCCCACTCGAGGACATGAAATGCTTATCTAAATTTATATTTTCATTTCTGGTTTCGAGGTATAGCGTGGCGCTGAGTTCAGTCAAACATACAAAGTCTGCAAAATTCGGCGGAGAGTGGGGAACGGAGTGTTTTAACACTAGGTCCCCTCCGCCTATCCTACTGTGTGCGGGATACAGTAGATAATAATATAAATATTTATATTTTTTTCCAAATATAGACACAAAACCATATGTTATATATTTACAATAGTGTAATGAATTTGGACATATTTCTTCTTAGTTACCTAGATTTATGCGGTTCCACGATAAACAAAATAATCCAAGTAAGTGGTTACAATTTCTTAATTTATCAGTTGTCTAGATTCTAAATCTTAGCATCTATAAGTATATATTTTAATTATTTTTCTTATATAATATTTATTCGTATGCACTATCATTTGTAGATCGAACTCATCGATAAACACATATTGACATTTCATTAGATACTCCCTGCTTTTACGCCGAAACGACGTGCAAAATATGGAAAAGCGTGAAGTCAGAATAAGAAAGGAAATTGTAAAATTTTAGATCAAATAAAAAGCATCTTTTCACATATCAACGTCACAAGCACTCTCGCCGAACAACAAGCGCTATAACATAAATAAATATCAAACGATATTCTACAGAAAACATACCTACTTTTTACATCGCTTATCAATCTTTATTCCCTAGCTAGTGGCACATGTGTTCTTTTAAAGTTTCATGCGCAGAGAAACTAGACACACAGCTTCGCCCGCTTAAACAAAATTAAAGCGAAGTTATACAATATACGAGTAAATTGTAATTTTTATGTTATTCTGGTATATAAACTATATTACTGTAAAATTTTATCTTAATCCGTTCAGTTTTTTGTGTAAAAATGGAACAAACTTTCACATTTACTAGTAGGATATAATTATATGTATTTTCGCTTTACAATACACTTTCATAGTATGTGTGTTAGATATACCTGTATCTGAAAATATAACAATAAATACAAGGACCATAGGACCAAGGGTAATATGAGGCCAGTGAATGTAAACGCGACTGGTTGTGGGTTCGATCCCCAGTCGAGGGAATGAAATATTTACTTAAATTTATATTTCCATTTCTTAGCTCTGGTATTGAGGTAGGACACGGCATTGAGTTCCGCTACTCAACACACAATGCCTCCAGAATTCGGCGGAATAGGTTCCCTCTGCCTACCCTGCTATTTGCTGTATCCCACAGCGTGAAGCTGATTAAAAAATAAATACAACAGAAACAAATAACACAATATAAGCTTCACCCACATATTTTTGCATATAAAATCCATTAAACAATAGCACTATTAAATAAATTTTAAACTCTAACAAAAAGCTTTGTTCTGCACAACATGTTCGCGGTAGTTAGCAGTCTCAACTTTTATTCTCTTTTTGTGGACAATTGACGGACACTGGTAAAACGGTTTTGTATTTTTGGTAAAGCTCCAGTCGTGGGGCGAGGGCTCAAAGTGTGACTATAATCGCGACAGGTTGTGGGTTCGATTCCATCTCGATTAACAAAAATATTTTATAATGCCATTTTCGTCGCTCTTCAAGGCGATAGCGGTGTTGAGTTCACCACTTAACATGCAATGCCTCTAGAATTCCTCGGACAATGGAGAATGGAGTGTCTAAGCACTAGGTTCCCAAGCTAAGTTAAGATAATTTTTATTATTAAAAAAAATATTTCTCTTGGAAAATTATATTGAAAATTAAATTGAAGCCTGTAATGTAAATGTTAGACTGTTTATTAAACATTGAACACGCTATACATGGCAATTAATGTTGTAGCTTCCGCATAACATTAGAGTTATTCAATAAACTTCAGTCATCAACCCCGCTAGAATTTACATTTTCAAAAGAAAATCGTATGTTAAGTGATATTAAATTCATTAGCTACACAGCGCGGCTTCGCCCGCTTGAAGTGCACCAATATTTATTTAATATTATATCCAGTATTTAGCGATAATTGATTATTTTAGAACAGTCATGTGTTATATACTTATCAATATAAAAGGTAAAATATTTTTCTTGAACAATGAGCATCAGCATAAAGAACTTGTTTTTCATCTCGTCTGGAGCAAAACGTTGTTTCGTCTGAAGCCTCTCAATACAATGAGTACTTGTTGCATTTAATACTGGAGCGCTGATTGAAGTTCTGTGGTAAACAAAGAAATAATTCAAACGTGGATAATAAATGATTCATGTGAATGACGTCTTTTATAAAAGTGTGGAAATGATTCGAATGTATTTCTGTACGTGTTTTGATATTCAGAAATATTTTAAGTTTTGCTTTTAATATACCACTAGATAAATGCTATACAGAGTGGAAGAGGCGGCGCTCCTTTTACGGAAACAGCATATAGGGTAAAATATTTCAAACCCAGGCCTTAAGAAATTAGTCTAGATACCTCAACAGTTTGGACGTAGGATTTTTTTAATTTCACGATTTTTATCCATACCTGTATTTTGTGTAATGCATACATATACATACTACTACAAAACTACTACGTGTGCGATATTGTGTTATGATTGTAAATTATTATGTAAATGACATTTCGGTATAAAAATATCCATTATTAATTCAAGAATATTTACTCGCTTATAGCCGTGTGTTCCCGGCTTAGAATAGGATCACCCTGGTGGTGTCGTAAGAGGCGACTAAAGTACGAGTGGGAGAGTCACGCCGCCAGCAATGGCGACACGCATGGGCAGACTCGACCGGATAATTACCACCCCCGGCATTTAAAACCGGCGTGAAGTAGTGGCTTTATGCCACTGCGTTTCGCATTAGGTAATGTCGGGCTCCGGCGCCCAGCCACCCCAAAAGCTGGCAAAGCACCAGTAGCTCCTCTGGTGTTACGCGGTGTCGTGGGCGGCGGTGATCACTTACTATCAGGTGACCCGTACGCTCGTTTGCCATGCTTTTACCACAAAAAAATACACGTAGGTATTTACTTTATATTTGTATAAATAAAAAAACTCTGTTGTTAACAAAATTATTTAATCCATAAATGGATATGTATCTAAAATTCTATATCTAGTTACATACCAAAAATAAAAGTAAAAAAAACAGCTTCATGCTTTATCCCACACACGGCAGGGTAAACAGAGGGAACATAGTGTTAAGATACTCCGTTCCCCACTTTTTGCTGAATTCTGGAAGCATTGCGTGTTGAGTGGCAAAACTCAACGCCGCGCTTTGCCTCGACACGACACTAGAGCGAAGAAATAAAAATATAAACGTTAGTAAATATTTCACTTCCTCGAGTGGGAACAGAACCTACAACCATCGCCTTACAATCAACGTTACAGTCACACCTTGTGCCGCTGCGCCACAACAGCCTCTTTAGAATAAATTCTAATATTCTTGAGAGTATTGCTCGCCAATGAATAACGTTTTTTTAGAAAGTAGTAAAAGTTCGCAGTAAGAAGTATTTGCAATTGAAATACGAATAGGTATATAAAATAAGGATGTAATAGCCCGTAAACCGAAGGACGGGCTGATGTCAACAAAAACAACACTGGCTGCGAGTGTCGGTGCTGAGAGGAACAAACACCACTGTGTACGAACACGTTGACCTAAATTATCCCACTTTAAATGTAAATTGCGCCTGTAAAGACCGTCTACACGTGGATTTTATATTGGCCATTTTGATTTTATACATCGTGATTCTATTTAGATAAGCACGTTGTTGATTTTGGGCCTATTATTTTCTAATTTCGTAATATGATAACAATCAACTATCGATCACTGTTCGCAATATGGATTTTAAAATACATTTAAGTATTTCAATAAAGTCTATTTGACAGAACTTAAAAGGAATATCGGATACACTCGTAAATACTTTGAAACATTTTTCAATAACCCCAGAGTAAAAATTTATCTATTAAAAAAAATCAAAATACCTTATTCAGAAATAACATTAAGATTTTATCATCTAAAACAAAATAGACCATCTAAATCGGGACACGGCGTCTCATATATTACATTTTCCAAATCGTTTGTACGACGCGTCACAAACGGGCAAGAGCAACGGGCGCCGCTAGGAATTTACATTTACCAGACAGTCCGTAGGTACCTATCACTCAAACCTATTATTATCTGACAGAGATCGACGCCATGTCTGCTTATTCATTGCCAAGGATCCTTTCCGCTTCTCACTTTTGTAGGCTGTATCTTGAAGAATTATATAAGATATATTATTTAACATGTTTTTGTATATGATGTCTTAAGTTTGAATTTTTTTATGTTTATTTCCTCGTTTTGGTAACGAGGTAAAGTGCGACGGTGAGTTCTGCCCATCAACAACGCTCCATGTTCAATGTTTCCGGAATTTTACGGAGAATGACTCATGAATGAATGATCAATGACTAGCTTACCTCTTTCGCCTCGTCCACTGTCATTAACCATTTCATTCATGTCCTCCGGGGAGTCCTCATCTCGTCCTCGGTCTTAGAAATTGGATTTTACGCGTATATTCTTGTCACTTTTCAATTCAGCAATAATTTAATGATAAAATTAAAATTATTATCTTTTACTGAAGTGAAATAAATTGAATGAATTAATTTCAGTATTTATTTCAAATATGAAGGCCTTGATATCATAATACAAAGAGGACAAATACGAGGTTAATCAACCTTCCACCTAAACGCTGATGAAAATGAAAATGATTTCGTCTAGACAGCTGAGTCGTTAATATTTTGTTATTTTTAATGTTTATTCTCTTAATTTTTAATATATACCTGCTTAGTATACATAATTTTTTATTGAAAATTTCATTGAATTGAATATATGTATTATGTATAACTTATAGTTAAAAAGCCAGTCTTGAGCATTTAAGGCTTAAGACAAAATAATATACAACTGAGATGTGTTTGTAAAGTATTGCTATTAACACTTAGTTAGGCCAAGGGGCGTTTCTTATTATAAGGAGAGTTTTCGATTAAAAGCACTGTTTGCACTATATCCAAGTTCCGCTTATGAAGTGGAAGTTAGGGGAACTGCAAATCTTTGAATGGAGGTGAAATAGGTTTAAGAATTATGTTGTATAAGAAAAGTTTGTTATACAATGAGAGTTACTTACATTAATAGATTTTTGGCCGAAACTAAAACTAAAACTAGGATTATGGTCTGAAACTGGCCGAAACCGAAACTTCGATCGATTAGATCGAATGAAGTGTCAATAAAGGATACGGATCCCTACGTATTCCTACATATTCCTACGGATGGTTCTTTTGAGGTACAGAATCCTAGAAATAAATCCATTCCAAGTTTGGAAAAGCTTTATTTTAAGTAAAGTGAAAATGGCTTATGTATAGCATTTTAATGCCTTATAATAGGTCAAC
>DWGR01005146.1:0-10577 GCA_018247715.1 Heliconius burneyi
ATACAGTCTTGTACGTCAAAATACCTCAAGGACTTAATACGACAATTGTACCAGAAAGTTGCAGTGACTTCGAATGGTCCGCTATAAGTGTTATAGAAACGACTGAAGATATTATCGAAGTTCCACTTAAACATCTTCGTCCGGCATCTAATTATGCGGTTTGTATTGAACAGTATGAGCCTGTATCACGACTTTTATCTAGAAGCAGTATAGTTAAATTTAAAACTTTGGTTGGTAAACCTGAACCACCTTTCATATTAGAATTGGTAGCGTCCTCGTTTAGTGTCATAGTTATTAGATGGGTAGATCATTTGGACTATAGAAATGATATTGTACGTTACGAATTAGATGTTGTATTAATAGATATAATAGATAAATATATTGTAGCTAGAGATCATTGTGGTATTAGGGATGATGACTTGTTTGATATAGATTTAGCTCGTCACGCAAAAGTTATGCGTCCGCCCAAAAATTATGAAAAAGGTTGTGAATCCATGTGTGGAGTTCTATCTTCCGTTACAGTCGGAGCAATGGTGGAAGAAGATTTTGATGTATGCGATACGATTACAAATTGTGATATTGAATCCGATCGTCCTAAGAACTCTACTGTTAATGGTCTGATAAAATCCTTAGCTTTAAATATAAATGGCAGAAAGAAAAATTTTCAAATTGGTGGATTGTCACCTTTCAGAGATTACAGGCTTAGGATACGTGCTTGCACTAAGGATAGCTGCAGTCGATCAGCTAGAGGCGTAGTAAGGACGCTACATTCTAAAATCGCTGACGTCTCATATATATTGTTAGTCAGTGCAAACACATCTGGACACATTTACGTCGAATGGGATCCGCCGGAAATAACAAATGGACCTATTCTCTCGTACACAATAGAAATTTACCCTAATGTTAGGTCGAGTGATATGAAATATTTGGTGCCGCAGTCTTGGTGCGTCCCCGGAAACATGACGAATATTATTGTCAAATCTTATAAAGCTAGTAAATATCTTGTAAGAGTGTGCTCTACTACGTTAGTTCACGCGTATATTTGTAATGAGTGGACTAAAGTGGAGATATCTAAGGAGTACCAGCCGGTGTGGTGGTGGTGTGGCGTGTTGTTTGGAATATTTTTAAGCGTATTTTCGTGTGTCATTGGCTATAAGCTAAGAAGTAGAAAAAGTGATACTATACCACTATTCGATGCTACTTTCATTCATAGACAGGAGAGTGAACCGCCAGCTAGTATGATGTCAGACTTTGTGTCCATTTACCCAGTATCCTGGCATGAAATGCGAGAATTGTCTTAGCCATTCAAATATCTTATATTAAATAGGTAACATATTGTATAATGTATTGTTTAAAATGTTATGAGATTGTAAATTGTAATATAATACATAAGTAATAATTTGTATTCATCTCGTGTATGTTTTTACTTAAGTAATAAAAGCATCTTCCCATCCAAATAATCCAAATTGTATTTACATAAAGAAGACATATATTTATTCTGTCAAATTTCTATATTTAAAAATTCCAACAAAAAGAAATTCAATTATAAAGTTATTTCCGTATATAAAAACATAAATATTTACAATGACAAACCAAAAAAAAAATACTTCACAAATTCCTTAATATCGTACAAAGAATATAATAAAACCATCGATCGATAATTTACAAGAATGTCTTAAAAAAGTAATAAAGGTGGAGTTTATGACAAATGTTATATAAAAACAGCCTGCATTCAATTCTCACGATGAAAAAATTGTAACAAACAACGAATGTCGACGTTAAACAAAAAAGTGTTCCAGATGAGCGGACATTTTGAAACTGAAATTAATTTTGTGTAATGGAAGGAAAAGTAAATGTTGTCGCTGTGTCTCCTCATAACTTGGCACTGAGTGAGCGGTATACAAATCTGGATTTAAATGCTTTCGTATTAAACTTTTTAACAAAGGGCTCACTAAAGTGATTGGGATGTTTAAGTGCTGTTTTGTAAAGGACATTAGTAATTTTATATATTTGTTATATAAAAAAAATCAGCTTCACGCTGTATCCCGCACACTGCAGGATAGGCAGAAGAAATATAGTGTTAAGATATTCCGTTCCCCACTTTCTGCAATATTCTGGAGGCATTGCGTGTTGAGTGGCAGAATTCAACGCCGCGCTTTGCCTCGATGCCAGAGCGAAGAAATGAAAATATAAATAAATATTTCATCTCCTCGAGTGGGAATCGAACCCACAACCAGTCGATTTTACAGTTACACCTTGTGCCCCTGCGCCACGACTGGCCACTTTGTTATATTATGTTTTTGATTTTCGATGTGAGGCCAGTCGTGGCAAGGGCTCAAGCGTGCGACTGTTAACTTGACTATATTCCACCCTACTCAACACGCTATACCTTCAGAATTCAGCAGAAAGTTGGGGACACAATTGTTTTAATGGGAACGGACAGCTATGTGCAAACGTAAAGGTCATACCAACCAACCAATAATAACGTGTAAAATAGTTAAGCCAAAAATATGTATTACATTGACTTTCACATTTTTATTAATAACATAGACTGATAGAGCATTAACAAAAAAAAAATCAATATTTTAAAGCTTAAGAAGCAAAAGTTTTAAATTTCACCTATTTGCGGGTGGATATGGAACGGCATTAAATTAAATATTCCTTTGGGGGAAATCTTTTTTCAGCTTCAGATGGGTCCCCGCTGTTAGCTGTATAAAAGGGTACGCCGAAGGGACCTGGTGCTGAGACACTCCGCCACTCCGTAAGCCACTTTCCACCCAATTTTTTGAGACATTGCTAATTTAGTGGTGAAACTCAAAGCTGCCTTTAAATGAAAATGATTTACAGAACTAACTATCTAATTATAAACCATTCAGCTTCACGCTGTATTCCGAACACGGCAGGGTAGGCACAAGGCACCTATTGCTATAACACTCCCCCAAAAACGTCCCCCA
The DNA here is from genome assembly GCA_018247715.1 of Heliconius burneyi. NCBI lineage: Eukaryota > Metazoa > Arthropoda > Insecta > Lepidoptera > Nymphalidae > Heliconius > Heliconius burneyi. Next base: position 2,955 of record DWGR01005146.1, read on the forward strand.
CTTTCTGCTGAATTCTGGATGCATTGAGTGTTGAGTGGCAGAACTCAACACCGCGCTTTGCCTCGACACCAGAGCGAAGAAATGGAAATATAAACGTAAATAAATATTTCACTTCCACGAGTATTGATTGAACCCACAACCGTCGCGTTACAATCACATCCTTGTTCCGTTGCGCCACGATGGCTTCGTTATAAACAATTATCATTACATATTACTAATCAGACTTAACTAAGAGTACTCTATTTATATTATAAATCAAATTACCACACACAACACACAACACTTTCGTAACAAGTGCTGGCAAAACTTATCTAATGTTACTGCCAACTTGGAGATTAATCTAGAACGTTTCTACATTTGACGTCACGATGTCACATTTTGCGTATTCATATGGGATTTGTAAATGTAAATAATTTATAGCTACACTTCTCGGTGTAATTAAAACTATTTTGTATGTAGTGTTTATTAATTTTGTTCAGCAGTAACGTGGTTGCTTTGGTTGTTTTAATTTGATACAAGTTTAAGGTTTTCGGCGTTGGGTTCCGCGATGTGCTAAAACAGCAATGTTCGTTCAGAACGTGGGGAATGGAGCGGTTTGACGAGGAAAAAGACGCAGCTTATATTTTCCTTGACTTTTTTCAACTAGATAAGCTAGCAACTAAGCAGAGGGAGCCTAAGACACACCGTTTCCCACTTTCCGCCGAATTTATTGAGACATTGCGTGTTGAGTGGCCGAACTACGCGCTAGGGATCAAATTTATAAAAAATAACAATAATTATAATTACATTTTAAAATCGGATAAATAATTGTTATCAAATTTTAAATCTAAATTACATCCCTATTAAAGGTTTCCCAATAAAATTCGAACAGAAACCACAGAAACGATAGCCCAACTCCAAAACATTGAAAACGCCCGAAGGTTTAATTAGCCCGAAGATCTGGTGGGTGCAGATAAGCCGTGATTTTACGCTCCACTGTCGAACGGACGTTCGCTTTGCCAAATTTCTGTAGATAGTGTCGCATTTGTGTTACTGAGAGAATTCTTTATCATTGTTTGGTGGGGTGGGGCTTATAGTTCGTATGTTTTGATTTGTGGTATTTTAATTAGTAACCACTAAGGCCAGTCGTGGCGCAGGGGTGCAAAGTGTGACCGTAAGCGCAATAGTTTGAGGGTTTGATGCCCATTCGAGGAAATGAGATATTTAATATTTTAATTTCTTCGCTTTAGTATAGCCAAAGCGTGCTTTCACCGGTCAACACGCAATGCGAACAGAATTCGGTGGAAAAGGGGCAACGGAGAGTCTTAATAATGAGTTCCCTCTGCCTAACATTTTGTGTGCGAGATACAGCGTGACGCTAGTTCTTCAAAGGCTTACCAGGAGTTGTTACTATATAATAGTATAAAGAATAAGAATAAAAAGCAGCAATCACGCTTTTGTCGTATAGAAGCAAATAAAAGGGAGGGGGATTACTGTGTTGACAGACCCTATTTCCGCCCAAGTTCGTGAAATTAATTTCACTTTGGCAACCAGAGCCTCGAACTGATAATAATAAAAATATAATGAGTTGTGATTGAACCAACAACCGTCACGTTTGCAGTTGGATGTTATAACGAAGCGCAACTACAGATTTACTTTTAAAATTGGTATTTTTTATTTTTCTTATAGCTAGGCAGTAAGAACCAGTGTCTTTTTACGTATATATATATATATATATATATATATATATATATATATATATATATATATATATAAAGTTATATATATGTATATATATAAAGTTTTCAAGAACATTTATTCAAATAAATAAGTAGATTTAGACATGTTTTAATATTCACCAGAGAAATTAATAACATGATTGACTATCAAAAATTTTATGACGAGCATATTTGAACCAGCTTGATGAGAAAAACCACTTAAAAGCTTTCAAGTATCAACATGTTTTTCAAGTACATATGTACATAAAATGTAAGTAGGTATATGGTAATACACATATATTATAGGTGGTGGTATTATTATAAGTTATCCAAGTGTCATCCGCAACGAATGTGCTCAGACACGTTTCAACTATGTAACAAAATGTCGGTATATATATTTTATTAGCTTTACACGCGCGGATTTGTCCTTGTGGAATATAATATGATATATGTAAGATATGTTCTCTATCTCTAAAGGATCGAATTTGAAATGGAGTTGTCCAATAGAGAACCAGTGTTATCGACATAGCCCAAACGATTAGCCTATGTTGTTGGGGTAAGCGCGTTCAAGAGTGGAGACCACATCTCGGAGAGCGTAATGTAGGGCGTCCTCCAGCTAGATGGGGTGACGATATTCGCAAAGTAGCTGGCAACGGCTGGATGCGAAGAGCTGAAGATCGAGCTCAGTGGAGGGCCATCGGAAAGGCCTATATCCAGCAGTGGACGAGGACAGGCTGATGATGATGATGATGTAACAAAAAAATGAAACCCCTATAGAATCACTTTGCTGTCCATCGAACGGTCTGTCAAGGTTATTTGTGCCAATATGGTGGAAAAAGTCAAACTTAAATTATAATTAAATATCTTAATCCTATTAATATATGTCTACTCGCGCGGCTTCGCCCGCTTGAACTAAACGAATATCTAGGAAATTATTTTCAGTTCTCAATAGGATTAGTAAGAAAATATAGGTGTAAAAATCAAAATAAGCCGAATAAAAATAATAAGAAGATAAGAATTTAATATAAGAAAAAATACCTGAGTAATTGAAAAGAACAAATAAAATATGTAAAAGTAACTAAAGGAAATTCTTAATTTTAAATATAAGAATAAAGAACTTCCTTGTTGCTTAGCAGCATTTGTCATTAACATGCCAGATAATAAATAGCATATTGATTAGAAAGATATCTTAATATATATATCGAGAATATTACAAATATAAGAAATATGAGAAGTAGCCTATGTTTATCCCAAGACAGTTAAAATATCTCTATATTAAATTTTATCAAAATCGGTTCTGCGGTTTGGCCGTATTTGCGTCACAGACATACTGAGTTATTTTATTTTTAAATTTGTAATATAAGTATGGATATAGATACTATACGTCATCATTTAACGTGTTCTCTATTCAAAATGTTACGACTCGAGTGTAGTACAATTTGTAGGATTAGCAACTCAGTTAAGATATGCAAACAAAAGGCGTCGTAAAGTTCCGTCGTTAAAGACAACTAAGAGATTTAACTCGTAGCGCTTCTTTTAAATGCTTTCGAGCTCTATCTACGAGGAGTCGAAGTTTATTGCTTTTTTACAAGTGAAATAATTGTTCTGTTGTTTTTTTATAAGACTTTTTTGTTATTGTGATTGTAGTAGGTTCAAAGTCAATGTGACAAATATTTGTAGATATATGGAATAAGTTTTATACATTAACATCTCAGTTTTATTTTATTTATTTATAGATTTATTTTAATAATATTTTATTTATTTTGAAAAATTTACAATAATAGTTTTCTTAATTCTATGGTTCTCGCGGACGCAGTTGCTAGTTTACCTTTTTTTTGCTGTACACTGTAGGATATAGCAGGGTCGGTAGAAGGAATCTAGTGTCACTCCTTTCCTCCAGTCCACTTCAATTTTCAAGACATTGCGTGTTAATCTGCGGAACACAACACCGCGGTTTGTCATTTTACCAGAGAAAGGAAAAGAAAATTACTCATTGTTTCGAGTGGTCATTGATCCCACTGTGTCACATTGACAGTCAGTCGCTGTAGCGTTGAGCCAGGACGGCCTTATGCCTAGTTTAAAAGAGGATAAAGAATAAATAATACATCGGTAAAAGCTAAATTTCCAATACCAAAATATAGTAAATTTTACCTTTTTATCAGTAAGCTTTTTGCTATAAAAGTGAGCGTTCAAAAATATATTTTTTTACGAAGATCAAATTATTTCCATATGAATAACATAAAGCGGACGGTGAGGCATCTCGTATAAAAATATTTTATTAGTAGACCCTTGTTTGTATATAAAATATTATATCCCCATATATTTTTAACTAGTGTCCTCGTTGCGGCTTCGCCCGCTTGTATATTTACACTCTTATTTGTTTTCTCACCTGAATTACTTTGGTAATGTAATAACATTATCACTTTAAAGATAATATCCATTTTTTTTTATGGTATAAGGACATGGCAAACGAGCGTTCGGGTCACCTGATGGTAAGTGATCACCGCCGCCCACGACCCCGCGCAACCCCAGAGGAGCTACAGTTGCGTTGCTGGCCTTTAAAATAAATATCCATTTACAGCTAAGTCTTCAGCAAATTCAATAAAGCACTTATTTTGTAGCAATAGTTTCGTACGTATGTATGTTAGCTCTTAGCTTGATAGAACATTAAGACATTACAGTGCAATATTTGGGATTTCTGTTGCGTAGCCTAACAAGCAATGATCGAAATAGTAATTTAAAATAAGGCATGTTGGGTGATGAGTCATCAATGTCTTTAATCATCAATTGCTTTATGATTAATCAATACATTTTCCATATATTTTTTATTTGAGATGAATGCATCAAAGAAAATGTCACCCACACCATCTAGATACCCACACCATCCACCCACACCACGTCGTACTAAGACTGTGCGGTTTTTCACGAAGTTCCTTCCTTGTGCCACACGTCTGTCGAATGGTCTACCTGCCGCAGTGTTATCGGGTTAAATCATTTGTGAGCTAACTCGCGTACGTTAACAAGTATGGAAAATCAGTCAACTGGTGACTAAAACAAGAAATTGATCTGATTGTTCCATACTAGGGATCAAATAAATCGAGTAATCAGTGTAATATAAGTGAGCGTGAAATGAATACAAAAGCACTGAGGCACCATGACCAAACGTTCAAAACAGGTTTTTATTACTTCACACTAACCGAATCTGAAGAGTTATCATGTCCAGAATTTTGGAAAATCTCCATTTGCAAATTTAAATAAGATATTTCTGGTTGTATACTCGTTAACTCGTAACATTTTGTACGGTTTTGTACGTGTTTTGACTGCGTACGCGCCGTCCCCCTTATACGATATGGGTATCTTGAATCGCCCGTCTATCTCCACCTTAAGAGCTAAAAAAACACACCTGTTCCATGGGTTGCGTTGATTATTTACCATCAGCCTACATACTTATTACATAGTTATCATCCACCGCCTTTTTTTCTCTATGGAATAAAAGAAAAAAAAATTAAACATAAGTGTTTCATTAGGAATGAAATACAACTTTTATAAAAATATTTAAATGATAAGAAAAAATACTTGGTAATTTAAACTTATCACATACTCATTATAGCGATAAAAGTCTTGTTTGTTTTCCAATATTGAATATAAATTAATTAATATTTCTTTACAAGATGCAATTATCGGAAGGTTTACTTTAATATTTTGCTGCCGTTAAGCCAATTAAAATTAACGATAGTAGCTAGTAGACGCTGAAGTATGATTGAATCCAACACAACTTATATCAATAAAAATATCATAAAGCTGAAGAGTTTGTTTGGTTGAAAGCGCCGATCTCGAGAACTACAGGTAAGCTGACTTCGCATTTTCGTCAGCTACTCTCATTATGATTCGATTAAATGATAACAATAAAGTTATTTTCATCTCTGTGTTCCAACGTCTCTAAGATTTAAGCACAAGATAGAGAACGGAGTGTTTTGACACTTGGTTGCCTCTGTCAGTCCGTAGCCTACATTACAAATTAAACGTAAAGTATAGTCAATTGAACATATCCGAAGTTCGGAAGGCATATAGTTTAGTTTTAAAATAATGGAACTAATTTAACCTTCTAGAAATGAAGACAAAACTACAGCGAACGTTAAGTGCATTCTGCGACTGTTGGCCGGTGAAATATAGCGGTACATAGAGCAATTACTTTGTATTAACTAGATACCATTGTTTTATGTATAATTATATTATAGATATATATAGTTATTTATGTTTCCCGCATACACAGTGTGGATAGAGGGTACCTGGGAACCTAATGTTAAGACACTCCGTTCCCATTGAGTGTTAAGAGGAATTGCTTGTTAAGTGGCGGATTTCACGCGCTTGCCATCGATGCCTGAGCGAGGGAATCAAAGAGCGCAGAAGTAAAATATATTATCGATAAAAACCAATAAGACCTCTAAGATCTCACAGTGTGTAAATAGAATAACTTTTTTTAGGTTTCATTCTGTGTTCCGTATATAGGAGAGCAGAAAGATGTAGCTTAGTTACGACACTCTGTTGACCGTTCCCGATTTTCTGCCCTAATTTTGTTTTGCAAAATTCATTTTCTTCTTGCTTGAGCGAAAAAATTAAAGTATCTCATTCTCCGAGTAGAAATCGAGCCCACAGCCATCGCGTTAACATTCAAAGTCGGAAAGATCAAATTATGTTACTAAGATAAATAACAAAAACTAAAGGAAATAATATTAACAACACGTTTTCCTCCAGCTCAGCTTGATAGATGCTTGTGAAGCATACAGCTAACTCAACGGTACGTCACTAATGTCGTTATGCGAGAGTTCAAACGCTACGTTGGGCATGGTTATTTCATTTCTTGTATGTAGTTGTATATGTAGGTATAATATCAAATCAGCTTCACGTTGTATTCCGCATACAGCAGGGTAGGCAGAGGGAACCTAGGGTTAAGACACTCCGTTTCCCACTTTCTGCCGAATTCTGGAGGCTTTGCGTGTTGAGTAGGTATAATATGAATAACTTTACCCTGTATTCCGCACACAGCAAGGCAGGCAGAGGTAATATTAGGTTCCCTAATATTAAATTCATCGGACGAGAACGAGAGGACCTTGGAGTCTAATGTTACGGAGGAGCAAAAACATGGGGAACGTTTCTTAATGGGGATCGGAGTATCCGTTCCCATTAAGATACATTCCCCACTTTTCGCTGATTTCTAGAGGCATTGCGTGTTAAGTGGCAGAAATAACCCCGGGCATTTGCCTTGACGCCAAAGCGAAGAAATAAAAGTATTTAATATTTCATTTCCTTCAGTTGCAATCGAACTGACAACCTGTTGCGCTTACAGTGATTCATTTGTACCACTGCATTACGTCTGGCGTTATTTATATATTAAATTAAGATTATATTATTTATTAATTAATATTTTAATCCTTTAATTAATATTTTATATACCGATTTAATCTACTTCATACTTGCCTTTATATATAGTTTATTAGATACAACCAAACATAACATACCTATATCAATTTTCCATATTATACACGCTATAAATGGAATGCCATTCGAGGCTTTACACTGACTTGCCAGTGTTCTGAACGCTTGAAATTGTATGAATGTCTGTCTCAGTGAGTTATTGGGGTATACGTGGCGGGATAGTGAATGCGCCGTTTACAAACTTGGTACTAAATCGTATCCATTTGCATCTTTATTACATTTTTCGAGAACGTCCCAGAACTTGGGTGCAAATACCTTTCTAACTGAATTGTGATTTATCGTAAGATTAAAGTTCGTTAGTGCTTAAAAATATATGCTTAATTTATAGATCTATCGAATCGAAAGAATATGCTAGCACAATATAAATACTAGATGTTTTTACAGTTTTGACGTTTCTTCGCAGTCGATCAAATTCAAATGGACAAATGGT
>DWGR01005147.1:0-10576 GCA_018247715.1 Heliconius burneyi
TGCGAAACGCAGTGGCATAAAGCCACTACTTCACGCCGGTTTTAAATGCCGGGGGTGGTAATGATCCGGTCGAGTCTGCCCATGCGTGTCGCCATTGCTGGCAACGTGACTCTCCCACTCGTTCTTTAGTTGAAAAATATCTGAAAATTGCTAATTTTCAAATTAAAACATTGAAGTTAAACTTATCTTGTAAAACCTAATCTTAAATCATTAAACGATCTAGAATATAACATGATTGTTTAATATATGATCAGTATCAATTTCTTATCACTTTTAAACATCTGAAACATTTACTACCCCAACGCTAAAGTCCCTTATATATTATTTCTTTCAAATAAAACACAAATCTTTATAACAGTATAGTTAAATCTAAACAAAACGAAACGTGACCAGTTTGTATGTTGTAAATAATTGAGCCAATCGGAAAGATCAACAGTGTGAATATTAAATGGCTATAGTCCGCCGCCGCGGTCTCCAGCGGTTACGCCACTCCATAATGTATGAGACTAATTTCAAACTCGGGCTACGGACAAACATTCATCTAGTTCAATAATAAAGTTAATATTTACAGAGTATGTATGGTATTGCAAATGCTATATCTAACAAACACAAAATTATTTTACTGTTGCAATGTAATTTGTCGTTTATCTAAGTATGGATTGTATTCGTATAGAATAATGAATTACGAAGATACACGCTCTTCTATTTCAATATAAACACGGTGACTTTGGATTCGATTCTTACTCGGACAATTGTAATAAATTGGCTACTCCTGATGTGTTGATTACCGCGACTCAACACACAATGTCTCCAAAATTCGCCGGAAAGTAGGGAACGGAGTGTCTTAACACTAGGTTCCTCTGCCTACCCTGCTCTGTGCGGGATACAGCGTGAAGCTGTTTTGTTTTTCAAATGAAACGACTAACTAAATAAGATCCGACCAGCAGTGCCATTGCATTGCATTGCATTGGTAAAACTCTTTTAATAATGGTAATATCTGTGAAAATTCCTTATTTAAATTTGAACCCATTACTATAACTTACAATCAGACATTTACTAAAACCCCAAAATATACAATAACGTATTCAGTACTTTTTTAAAAATATATGTATATTTTTAAACAGAGATTTATTTATACTCAACTGCTCTATAATTCTAAAACGTATTCCACAAATTCTAAAACGTATTCCACAAAATTTTATACGCCAAAAACATTCATGTGAGCAATATGTATGTAATGAAAAAGTCTAATGACCCAGACGCAGCTTCCACCACCTCTGGTTCCATTTGCATAAACTTGCATAATTACTATAATACGTGCTTTAACCGCTAATGTTGGGTAAATTACTATGCTAACTATCTTCACGAGACCTAAATAACAAAAATTAAAACCTAAGGTTTCTTTTTAAATATGACTACGACTATATGTCTTAAAGTATAAAGATATGTAACGTTAAATATAACTCTGTGTATATTGTTGTTTACTTATTATTTAGAATAATGAAAATGTATTTTAGAAAAAATATAAAAATTTAACGTCGCGAGACCTCAACCTACGCCTCGTAGAAACTTGACTCGAGTCAAATTTAAAATTTAATAATTTATAATTTTCAGTTGCTTAGAATACAACTTCAAAATTATAGATCATTGTTGTGTTGTTGGATTTGAGAAAATGTCTGCAACTTCTAGTTTTAAAAAGATACAAATTAGATAAGTGAATTTGACTTAAATTTGACTAGGGTCACGCTGTATCGCGTAATGCGTGTTGAGTGGCCGAACTCAACCCCATGCTTTACCTTGTTACTAGAACAAGGGAATGAAAATATTAAATATATGTGTCGCTTAGTGCGTACGTGCGCAGTGAAGAAATGTAATATAATGACTTTTCGTAATACATAAACGCGCGGCTTCGCTCGCTTGAATATTTATGAAATTATGTTCAATTTAAAGAGTGAATTCTCAAAAACAATGAAACAAGTGTTCAATGAAATATTTTTAAGAATCTAAATTTGAAATTTTATAAAAATCGATGCCGATTTAAAGATTTTTCTATACAAGCTTTCAACCCCTATTTCGCTCCATTAGGGTTAAAATTTTTCCAAATCCCTTCTTAGTGGACGTCTACGTTGTCCACATTATAAAAAAACACATCTGCCCAAATTTCACGTTTCTATCATCGGCGGTTACGGCTGTATTTGCATCTTACCTCAATCAGTGGGAACATGTCCTTTTGTATATATCGCCGTAAGATTATGGAAACTGTTAGTTTTACGACCAATATTGATAATCAATCTCCTATCTTCAGTTAACGTCAATCTTGGATTGTTCTACATTACTATCCAATCTGAGATTGAAAAGAGATGGAAATGAAGTACTTAGATAGGTTATTGGCAAGCTAAGCTCAAAAAGTAGATTGCTATATCAAACTGCGGTTGCAGCTTATGCATTAGGATTGATTATTGACATCGGCCGTTAGATACTAAGCTAACCTTTTTCATTTATATAGACAAACAGTATATACCTTTTAGTTCATAAAACGAAACAAACAGGAAGCTATGGAATTGTAAACAAGTAACTTTGATTTTATATTATCAAAAACGAAATTGAATTTGGTAAATTAGTGGGGCGGTTGAGACTCCTAAACAACGTTACAAGTACTCGTGGCTTAAGTTATGAATGAATAAATAATTCTATCAGTCTTAATAAATTTCCTATTCTATGGAAATACCGAAATTAAGCGCGGGCATAGAAAACTTTATCATTGTATCATTTCATAATTTTCCCCGGAGCCATTCATTCTGTTTTAAGATTTTTAAAAGATTAATTTAACGAATTCAAAGAACTTTTATAACGTAAAGTGAACTGTGCTGCATTAATATTGTTAAATTAGTAATTTTATGTGACGAGATGTTAGGTAGAAATATTTTTGATTTTGATTCACATATTAAACGTTCTTTTTAAAAATATAATCCGTCTGGCCGTCTTCCCTTTATATTTAGTGTGTATTATATTTATCGATTTATAAATAAAAAAGTATACCATTTTTAAGAACATTGTTCGACAAAATTACTACAAATAAATGTTTTTAGGTATTGTTTTAAAATGGCTTCCATATTAGAAAACAAAAGTAATGCAGATTAGTAAATTAATAATTATATAATTCAAACGGGCGGAACCCTAACATGTCGCTGATATTATTTAAGTATGTATTTGACAAGCACTATAACATTGGACATCTGTCATCACATTATAGTGTAAGCGCGGCTTTAGGCGGCTTAGAGTGAGAACTTTGCGGCAGATAACCTAATAAGGAGCTTATTCGTCCGTTCGTGTTTTATTCATGAAGCTCCTCCTCTCCTCTGGACCCGATTAGTAAACAGTAGTGTGAAATATTAACTTAAGTGGGTTAAAGCTAAATAACAGCTGCCAGAAATTGTGAGCTGTTCGTATTAGAAAAGTGGATTAGTCCCGGCTGTGGGCACGTTCAAAACTCGCCTTTATTTTGCTATGATTTGCTTTTGTTATGTGAAAATAAGATTTATATATTTTTTTAGTACTTTTGTTTCATTCATCATTTCCTTGCTCTGGTATCAAGGCAAAGTGCAGCGTTGATTTTCGCTACTTAACACACAATGTCTTCAGAATTCAGTGGAAAGTGGAGAGCGGAAGTGCCTTAACACTAGTTTCCCAGGTCCCCTTTGCATAATCTGATACGCGCAATAGAACGTTAAGATAAGAAAGAAAGTATATTGAAATTCAAAGTGAAAAATATCTGAAAATTGCTAATCTTCAAGTTAAAACATTCAAGTTAAATGTATCTTGTAAAACCTAATCTTAAATCATTAAACGATCTAGAATATAACATGATTGTTTAATATATGATAAGTATCAACTTCTTATCACTTTTGATCATCTGAAACATTTACTACCCCAACGCTAAAGTCCCTTATATATTATGTGTTTCAAATAAAACACAAATCTTTATAACAGTATAGTTAAATCTAAACAAAACGAAACTTGACCAGTTTGTATGTTGTAAATAATTGAGCCAATCGGAAAGATCAACAGTGTGAATATTAAATGGCTATAGTCCGCCGCCGCGGTCTCCAGCGGTTACGCCACTCGATAATGTATGAGACTAATTTCAAACTCGGGCTATGGACAAACATTCATCTAGTTCAATATAAAGTTAATATTTACAGAGTATGTACGAGATTGCAAATGCTATATCTAATAAACACAACATTATACTGCAATGTAATTTGTTGTTTAAATAAGTATGGATTGTAGTCGCATAGAATAATGAATTACGAAGATACACACTCTTCTATTTCAATATAAACACGGTGACTTTAGATTCGATTCTTACTCGGACAATTGTAATAAATTGGGAACTCCCGCAATACGCATCACGTGTTATAGTTATGTTAATGTTGAATGAATTTGAGGCCGTCGTGGTCCAGGGGCGCAATGGTGTGATTGTAACGCAACGGTTGTGGGTTCGATCCCCACTCTAGGAAACGAAATATTTCTCTAAATCTATTTTTATATTTCTTCGCTCTGGTTTCGAGGTAAAGCGTGGCGTTGATTTCCACCACTCAATACACAATGTCTTCAAAATTCGGCGGAAAGTGGGGCACGGAGTGTCTTTACACTAGGTTCCCTCTGCATATCCTGCTGCGTGCGGAATACAGCGTGAAGCTGTTTTTTTTCATGAAAAGACTAACTAAATCAGATCCGACCAGCCGTGACACAGAACGACAACTTGTTTTAAATATTATTATTATTGCAGGTTACTAAATTAAACTAAAACCATTATATTTTTTTACTATTCGCCAATCTCTCTATCGTGATATCATCATTAAATATAATGACTTTCGCTTTTATTGTTTGTACAATAGTATTATTCCTATCGACGTGGCGGAGCTCTAGACAAATATGTCGTCGGAAAGAAAACAAACTGTAACAGGCATTCTGTGCCGCGGTGGATATTAAATTCCTTCTGTTTATTGCTCCTTTACTTATTTTATCCACAATTTGTGATAAATTTATGTCTTCTATATTTCATTATAGTGCATGAAATATTATCTATGTTTTGATTATCATCAGAAAATAATAGAACAGTGTGGAGACTGAATTTGTTTTGTTTTTTCATTAAAATATAATTACACAATATCATTATCATTAAAAAAATCCTACATTCACATTTAAAAATAATATATAGTTATTCTTGGTCTGGTCTGAGAAAATGTAGTCCTGTTGGTGGTACAGAACATACTATTGACATTTTCATGTAACTTGGCCATTTAAGAAATTATTTGAATATAGAATAGTTTGATTTTAATTTGTCTACATACACTTACATACATATATAATGATGCACTACCTATTGCACCAGCTTCAAAAGACGGAGGCAGAATTTATTTTTACATTAGTAAAACTCTTTTATACTGATAATCTGGTAATATCTGTGAAAATTCCTTACTTAAATTTGAACCAATTACTATAACTTACAATCAAATTTACTAAAGCCCCAAAATATACAATAACGTTTCCAGTAATTTTTTAAAAATATATGTATATTTTTAAACAGAGATTTATTTATACAAAACTGCTGTATAATTCTAAAACGTATTCCACAAAATTTTATACGCTAAAAACATTCATGTGAGCAATATGTATGTAATGAAAAAGTGTAATGACCCAGACGCAGCTTCCACCACCTCTGGTTCCATTTGCGTAAACTTGCATAATTACTATTAATACGTGCTTTAACCGCTAATGTTGGGTAAATTACTATGCTAACTACCCTCACGAGATCTAAATAACAAAAATTAAAACCTAAGGTTTCTTTTTAAATATGATTACGACTATATGTCTTAAAGTATAAAGATATGTAACGTTAAATATAACTCTGTGTATATTGTTGCTTACTTATTATTTAGAATAATGACAATGTATTTTAAAAAAAATATAAAAATTTAACGTCGCAAGACCTAAGCCCACGCCTCTTATAAACTTGACTCGAGTCAAATTTAAAATTAAATAATTTATTAATAATTGTTGTGTTGTTACATTCTATAAAAGCAACTTCTAGTTTCAAAACATACAAATTAGATAAGTGAATTTGACTTAAACCTATTGGGCTGTTTATATTATAATTATTTGGTTTATTATATTTTCTTCTAGGGTCACGCGTTCATCGCGCTTTGCGTGTTGAGTAGCTGAACTCAACCCCATGCTTTACCGTGTTACTAGAACAAGGGAATGAAAATATGAAATATATGTGTCGCTTAGTGCGTCCGTGCGCAGTGACGAAATGTAATATAATGACTTTTCGTAATACATAAACGCGCGGCTTCGCTCGCTTAAATATTTATGAAGTTATTTTCAATTTAAAGAGTGAATTCTCAAAAACAATGAAACAGGTGTTCAATGAAATATTTTTAAGAATCTAAATTTGAAATTTTATAAAAATCAATGCAGATTTAAAGATTTTTCTATACAAGCTTTCAACCCCTATTTTACTCCATTAGGGTTAAAAAAATTCTAAATTCCTTCTTAGTGGACGTCCACGTTGTCCACATTATAAAAAAACACATCTGCCCAAATTTCACGTTTCTATCATCAGCGGTTACGGCTGTACTTGCGTGTTACCTCAATCAGTGGGAACATGTCCTTTTGTATATGTCACCGTAAGATTATGGAAACTGTTAGTTGTATGGAAAATATTAATAATCAACATCCTATCTCCAGTTAACGTCAATCTTGGATTGTTCTACATTGCTATCCAATCTGAGATTGAAAAGAGATGGAAATGAAGTACTTAGATAGGTTATTGGCAAGCTAAGCTCAAAAAGTAGATTGCTATATCAAACTGCGGTTGCAGCTTATGCATTAGGATTGATTATTGACATCGGCCGTTAGATACTAAGCTAACCTTTTTCATTTATATAGACAAACAGTATATACCTTTTAGTTCATAAAACGAAACAAACAGGAAGCTATGGAATTGTAAACAAGTAACTTTGATTTTATATTATCAAAAACGAAATTGAATTTGGTAAATTAGTGGGGCGGTTGAGACTCCTAAACAACGTTACAAGTACTCGTGGCTTAAGTTATGAATGAATAAATAATTCTATCAGTCTTAATAAATTTCCTATTCTATGGAAATACCGAAATTAAGCGCGGGCATAGAAAACTTTATCATTGTATCATTTCATAATTTTCCCCGGAGCCATTCATTCTGTTTTAAGATTTTTAAAAGATTAATTTAACGAATTCAAAGAACTTTTATAACGTAAAGTGAACTGTGCTGCATTAATATTGTTAAATTAGTAATTTTATGTGACGAGATGTTAGGTAGAAATATTTTTGATTTTGATTCACATATTAAACGTTCTTTTTAAAAATATAATCCGTCTGGCCGTCTTCCCTTTATATTTAGTGTGTATTATATTTATCGATTTATAAATAAAAAAGTATACCATTTTTAAGAACATTGTTCGACAAAATTACTACAAATAAATGTTTTTAGGTATTGTTTTAAAATGGCTTCCATATTAGAAAACAAAAGTAATGCAGATTAGTAAATTAATAATTATATAATTCAAACGGGCGGAACCCTAACATGTCGCTGATATTATTTAAGTATGTATTTGACAAGCACTATAACATTGGACATCTGTCATCACATTATAGTGTAAGCGCGGCTTTAGGCGGCTTAGAGTGAGAACTTTGCGGCAGATAACCTAATAAGGAGCTTATTCGTCCGTTCGTGTTTTATTCATGAAGCTCCTCCTCTCCTCTGGACCCGATTAGTAAACAGTAGTGTGAAATATTAACTTAAGTGGGTTAAAGCTAAATAACAGCTGCCAGAAATTGTGAGCTGTTCGTATTAGAAAAGTGGATTAGTCCCGGCTGTGGGCACGTTCAAAACTCGCCTTTATTTTGCTATGATTTGCTTTTGTTATGTGAAAATAAGATTTATATATTTTTTTAGTACTTTTGTTTGCGACGAGGAGTAAAATATCTAATTTTTCAGCCGAAAGTTTTCCACTTTTCGAGAACGTGACAAAAATATTATTTGATGTTATTTTTTTCTGAGGGAATTTAAACAACAACCAACTCTTCCCAAGTACACCTTAAAGACATTGAGTAATATATCACATATTAAACTTTTTTTTAACGATTAGATTTATAAGTAAAAATCATTTCTGAAATGCCTTCCATAACTATTAATTTTTACAATACAGAACACATTATTTAATTATATTGATGTTGTATCCTGCACTAAGTAGGGTAGGCAGATGGAACCTGGGAACCTAATCTTAAGATACTCCGTTTCCACCAAGACACTTCAATTCCCCAATTCTGGAGGCATTGCGTTTCGAGTAATGGAACTCGATGCCGCGCTAGGCCTTGTTACCAAAGCGAAGAAATGAAAATATGAAATATAATCATGTCTTCGAATGGGATTAGAACCCACATGCGACACGACTGCCTACAGAACTTATGCTTCACACAATTAAATATGGTTTCGTATCTGACCCCAGATTTAACTTCGCACGATGCACAAACGTATTTAAACTGAGGCTTTGAAATAGTTGTAAAGAAAAATGGAAAAAATGAATTTTATATGAATGCTTTCTGAAGTTCCCAAATATGAAAAAGTTGTAATTTTGTTCAACTGAATATTGCAGGACGGAGAGCGGTCACGTCCGCTCAACTTTGTAAAATATTTTCCAGTTTGAGGTACTTTAAAGTATTTTATTGGTTTCCCTTCTATTATGCTTAAATATCCTTCAATTGTTGTCATGTGGCGTACATTGTGATAAGTTGTGTTATATAAACAATCTATAAAATATATAAATTCAAATCAGTTTCACGCGTTTGTATCCCGCACGTAGCATATAGCATATAAGCAGAGAGATCCTAGTATTATGACACACCGTTCCTCACTTTCCACGAATTCTGAAGCCATTACATGTTAAGTGGCGGAATTTAACGCCGCGCTTTGCCTCAATACCAGATCGAAAAAATTAAAATATTAATTGATATAAATATTTAATTTCCTCGAGTGGGGATCGAACCCACAATCAGTCGATTTTACAGTCACACTTTGTGCCTCGACACCACGACGGGCCTCGGTTATACCAATATATAAACTTCTAAAAATGAAATGCCGGCTATGGCGCAGGGGCACAAGTAGGTGAATGTAAACGCGGCGGGTTCTGGATTTGTTCCCCACTCTTCGGTCTGGTGTCGAGAAGTCGGAGTCAGAGTATTAACACTAGGCTAGGCTCCCTCTACCCATGTGGAATATACGTGAAGCTGAAAAAAAAATTAAATGGCAAGTAAACTAAGTCTGAAAATCTAGTAAAAATAGATAAAGATCATAAATCATGCCTGCATTACATCATATAACAGATGTTTCACATTTCTTTTTTTATAATTATAGGACACCGTTAAGCAGTACGTTGGTGGAGTAGACTTAAAAACCGCAGACTCGTTTGGCTTACCGCCAGACCGCTTGACACATCTACAGTCCACTTTACGACGCAGCTACAAGAGCTTATGGGAAGGAAAAGCTGTAACTCATAAGGAAATGGAATAAAAGAAAATACTCAGTAAATCATTTGCGATTAATCGAAAGAAGTTCCGGAAAAGTTTTATCGTGAATTAATGAGGCTAACTAGAAATGCTGGAAAGTTCCATTAAACTCACGTAATGGCCAATTGATTTTACTGAGTCTTGCAAGAAATCTAACTAGAATTCCTTTGTTAGTTTATTTTTAGATCATAAAAATAACTTGTTAGTATTGATTTTAAAGATAAGTTATGTTTGTAGATTACCGTGTGTTTAGCTGACTTAGCGGTTAAATTCATAGCGTTATTATTTAGTTATTGTCAGTATAAAATCGCTTATTTAAAATAACATTCATATGTAATAATTAAATAATAAGTATTAAGTTATTTCATATACGAGTATGTCTGGGCGGTAGGTACTCGCGCGCTGTTAACTGGGCTTTTTCCAGGATCCCCGAAGCGCCATTAAGGCGACCATAGCCCGCAATAGTTCTTACACCGCAGCGTCGAGTGGCAAGCGAGAGCGATCCTGTGACGTCTCATATAAGTGGAGTTTCCACTGGGTTTTCCCCCCGTAAAAGCTCGTCTTCCAGAGAAAATCCTATACAAATCGGTTAAGCTGTTTTCGGATTATTCCGGACAAACAGACAGACAAACTGAGAAAATTTTTATAATCATTTGTTTGTATTTTGGTATCATATAAATAACTATTTTCACTATATATAAATAACTATATTCATATGTATAGATAGATACAGATCACATCTTCTTTATTTACATTAACATTTCCAATATATGAACAGTCCCAAAATATCAGAAAGTCGTTATAAGGGTTAACCATTTACGAAAGTCATTATTAAAAATCGCTCCTTTGAAACAACCAAGAAAATTGCTACATAACCCTAAAACAATAATAGTACCCCTCACAGGACAGACTTGTTATTGAAGGGTGCGGAAATAGGTACGTACGGAGCTGTGGGTAACTC
>DWGR01005148.1:0-10576 GCA_018247715.1 Heliconius burneyi
CCTGTCAGAAAACTACTGGAAACTAATTCCAGTGCCATTAAGCACCGCAGTGAGTTCCGCCGATATCTCTCTGACGCTGTGGGTGTGATGTGCATTCAGATGATGTGGAGTTTGATTTCCGATTGTCAAAACTATCTTAGAAATACTATGGCTTAGTGGCTAGAGCGCTTGAACGGCAAGAGGCGAAAGTTCAAATTACTACTACGTTCAAATATTTTTAAATTAAAAAAAAAGTAGCATATTCTTTCTTAAGTGAAAAGTAAATAGTATTGCTACGAGTAGCCAGCTCCCTCGTCAAATGATAGTTATAATTATCATTGGGAAGTAAAAATTTTGTAAGAACTCCCCACGGAAATGCTGTCATGAAAAAGTAGTAACAAGCGTATAAGAATTTCCATTTACCTTTTGATAACTTATGGCTTTGTGGTCAGAGCGACTTATGCAGTGACTTAACTCTAGGTGCCCTCTGACTACCCTTAAATCAGCAAAACTAACATAGTAATAGGGAGAATAAACATAATATTTTAACACTACGTATTCCATTTTTTACCCGTACAAAAGTATGATGGAGCTCAACGCCGCAGCGTATATTTTTTAAGAGATTGCCAGAGATGCCAGACATCGAACCCTCAACCATCGTGTCACACCCGACACGCCGTGACGGCCTCGAATTGTTATTTAATCAACCAAATTACTTATTTTAAAAGAATTTGTTTAATATAATTTAAGTTCCATATCTCTTACATCGTCGCCATGTAACATCAATATTATTGTACAAATACGCGATAAAACGTAAAAAGCGTAAAATGTTATTTTAAAACAGAAACACGAAAAAATATAGTGGGAACACTTTTACACTATTGAACCGAACGTATTGGTAATGAAGCGTGTCACCGCAGGGACGGAGTTGGAGATATTTGTAAATAATTTTTATTTATTATTATAAATATGTTTGTTTTTAGGATATCGTGACAGAATGTCATATTGTTTGATTGTAGACGCTGTGGATTTGATTCTCACTCGGAAGAATAAATTATGTTTATTTGGTCCCTCTGGAAGTAAGACAAAGCGTGGAAATGGAGGGACTAGGTTGTGTCTGCCTACTTTATCTGCCATATGCGATACATAAAGCTTTTTAGTTCAATTTAACATTTTTACTATCGATATATTCCATTAGCAGGCTGTAGAGAGCTAAAGATGAGGGCTAAAGGCTAAACGTTCTGGTATGGCGAACACACCTCAACAAGCATATACTCGTAGAACGTCCCCCACTTAGACTGGGTTAATATCGAACTCAATGGCGTGTCATTAGAGAGCCCTATGTCCAGCAGAGGACGAAGACATTCTGATTATGATTATGAAGATGATGGTAACATCATGTAAAATAGATTGAAATAATAATTTACTACAGTAAACAAAATAACATATGATATACTTATTTCGTAAGAGATGTCAAGTTTTCTGAAAAAATCATGTGTTCAAATAACGCTCATTCATAAATCGTGTCAAATTTAAATAAGATTTCTAATGTATTTTTGTGCGCAGATTCAATATAATAATGTGCAGATTCAAATTCAATAATAGCCAACTTGTATAGTTTTAATTTTAAATATATCATAAGATAATATGAGGCATTTAAATTAATACAAATACTTGTATAATTTAGATAAAAGTAAAATACTTAAGAGTATTAGATGACCAGCTCAAACAAAATAATAGTTGGTATTCAAAACTAGTTCACACTTATAGAAATTTCCTACTACAATTCAAACATAATGTCTTTCAATTAACTTATTTGCATTAACATAAATTGATATAAGTTTTATAGGTAAATTTTACTTAAACTATCCCAATACAATTAACTTATATTTTATTTCTTTAATTTTTTTACAGTAAAAAAAAACATGGAAAGTTATTAAAAATCAAGACATTAATTAACAGTTGATTCAAGTCTGTACAAGGTTTCATTAAATTTTAATTACATTAGGCTAAAATATATTTATGGAAATCATCCTTATATTATTATCTAATTATAACTTATTGATATGTCATTTAATCTTAAATGACATAAAAAATATGTCGTTTTAAAAAAATAATTATAGATTTTTCTTATTTCATCAAAATACACATGATATCGAAACTATGTAGAATAAATTGTCAGTATCGAATATAATGAATAGACTCATTTATTGAAATGAAAATTTTAGATGAATGCACGACTGGACAATAAACCTTTATTGTAAACTATCGAAACAAAAAATATTATATGAAAATAGTATTATTCGGTGGATTTAGACAAATTGTATTTTAATGTCAAATATAAAATATTTTGTTCGCATTCATTTTTTATTAATATTTTATTGCACAAAATGTTTTGTACGAAAAACAATATTTCGATTGAGTGATAGGAAATATTAAATTGACGTAAGTTTAATTTCAGTGATAGCTAAAACGAAGGTCGTGCGTTTTATTTCAGAGTCTGGCTGTAAAAAATTCGTTTTGGGTTCAGTACCTGTTCGGTGAATAAAATACTATACGATTCTTGCAAGATGCGACCTTGAATTCTGTCATATCACGCAATATCTCTAATAAAAAAAGAGGAAAAAAACATCTGTTAAAATATTTTCCGGCTTATTTAGGCAACAGTTTGTTTATTTCTCCAAATAGGCGAAAACTGAAGACAAAGTGG
This sequence comes from Heliconius burneyi, assembly GCA_018247715.1. Lineage (NCBI taxonomy): Eukaryota > Metazoa > Arthropoda > Insecta > Lepidoptera > Nymphalidae > Heliconius > Heliconius burneyi. Next base: position 2,690 of record DWGR01005148.1, read on the forward strand.
TTATTTCCTATTCATTCTCTCTGCCTTAAGCCAGTTATGTAAAAAAAAGCTTCCTGCTGTATTCCTCCGGCATATAGGCAGAGGGAACTTGGGAACCAAACAACACTCCGTTCCTATTGAGACACTTCCATTCCCCATTTTGTGCCGAATTATCGAAGCTTATGTTGTATAGTTTCCTTATATTGTAATTAAGCCATATTGATCACAGTACAAGGAAATTAATAAAGAAAATTAATTAAAAAGTGTATATAATATTTTCGATATAAAATTCATCGAAATACATATCTGTACGCGCTAATGAGTCAACATTAAACCGTTTGTCTTACCGTGAAAAATTGGTACTCAAATAAAATTAAATACATGTTTAAACAATATTATGTATAATTGTGTATTGTAAATCAATAATGGTGATCTAGCACCACCTAGTGCCGCAGGAGCCTAAGCTAATATGGACGCGACAGGTTGTAGGTTTGATTCCCACTCGAGTAAATTAATAAATTATTGTCAGTTACTCTCTCTGTATTCATTCATTATTCTGTTGCCATCCATTTTTCGAACCATTGCATATTGAATGGCGAAACTAAACCCCGCACCGTGTCTCGTCATCGGAGCGAGTAAAACAAAATTATTCACTCTTCTAATAGGGAATCGAACCCACGACTGTCACGATTACAGACAGACGCTATACTACTTTAGAACCTACCTTATGTAACCGAATCAGACCATAAAGGGATTTAAATTAATCCTCACTCATAAAGTACTTCAAATACGAGTATACCCTCCTATAGGCATAGTTTACTATAATTACAAAAGTGAAGTATTAAATTCATTTTGAATCGAAACGAGGGCTAAAACCAAATATCTTAAAGCCATTCCAGGTAATATCCACCCAATTTTAATTACGTACAGTTCAAACAAGGATTGGGAAAACCGTGGAATATCCATATTAAATAGATGCTTTTGAATGAAATTATTATATGGCGTTTTCTATGTGATAAATATATTGATTTGTAAGACAGCTATGTGGTGGAGAACGGAGTGTCTGAACACTAGGTTTACTCTGTAAGGAGGTGCTACGTACCAAAGTAAAAAATAAATAGTAGCGTCCCAAGAACTGATTAAATAAAATGTAGACATAACGCATTTTAAGTAAAACTTTGACCTAATCACGTTTATTCAAGTATTAAGCATTACTCACAATCACGGGCTACTGCAAAGTGTAAGCAAACGTCGAGCTTCCACAAATGGAGAATCTATGTTATACTTATAATAAAGACGTAACAAATCGGTGTCTGTACATGGAAGGTATATGAGAAACAATGTGATTGGTGGCATTTAATAAAGCAATAGAACCAAAAACAATATTTTTTAAAATGTATAATACTAAACACACGATTAATTTTTTTATTTAAAATGTATGTGTAATTAAAATCTGCTTTTTATTGCTTACAATGTAAAAGTTTCAAAAGCTTCATATAGACTTTCATTTATAAAAATTAGTTTTTTAAATATAACAATACAAGTGAAGTAGACTATGAATGTTGTAATAGATTTTTTTAATACAGTGCCCTTTTATTCTACTTATGAAATTCGTCGGTCATTTTTTAAATGGCTGCTGTATAACGCTCATAGCAGGGAAAGAACAGGAAAACCCGGAAATTTAGCATTAAAACACTCCGTTCCCAGTAAAACATTTCTCAACTTTCCACCAAATTATTAAGGAATTGCATGTTGAGCAGCGGAACATAACGCCACACTTAGCCCCGTTACCAGCGAGCGTGAATATGAAAATTTTAAATACTCCCGATTAGAAATCGAACCCACTTAAGCATAGCACAATCAAAATACAGGTATAGCTATATCACATGTCTAAAATGATATAAGTTTACACTAAAGGTAAACCTACTTCCTCATCAAGCTTATTTCAACGGCACATTGAGAACAAGAAAAGATAAGATAAGATAAACAAACATTCATACTGACACGTCATTAAATAAAAATTTTTCAATATAAATAATAATCGTTTCAGCTCCGCAGTGACAAATATCCATGGTCTATAATTTTGCTGAAAACAGTGCCAATAAAATCGGCCCGATTTTATATTGGCCACTCGCCAACCGTCAAATAAGTCTTAGAGGGAGAATAGACGTGCGACGAAATTGTCGCATCTCATTCCATAAGTTCTGCCAGTCAACACGCAATGTCTTGAAAATTGGACGGAAGACGGGACACGGAGTGTTTTAACACTCTTTCACTTTGCCTACACGCTAAGCGGCTTTTTATTATAATTACTTGACATTTTTATCATTTACATCATTGATTTATTTTTTAATGTAATTGTAGATCAATCGAATCAAATCGATTTAAATGCAGTTTTCACTATTGTATTTTGGCAAACTTTCCTTTACATTTTGTGTTTGTTTCGCTTAAGTCATTAATAAGAAACAATGTGTATTTGAATTGACTGAAAATTTCGTTTTCAATGTAGTCTTTAACATTATAATCCTATTAGTAATTTGAGAGGGCAACGCAAGATCATTACAGATATGACATGAGAGTTATTTAAAATAATATTTACTGACGCTAGTCAGTAAATATTATTTACTGACTAGCGTCAGTAAATATTATTTTAAATAACTGTCATTTCGTGGCATTGAGTTCTGCCACTCAACACGCAATGCCTTCAGAATTCAGCATAAAGTTGGGAGCGGAGTGTCTTAACACTAGGTTTCCTCTGTCTACCCTGCTGTGTGCGAGATACAGCATGAAGCTGATTTTAACTATCATTTACTATTCAAGACGACAAGTCAGTCTTTTGACTGCGCTATTCTTTACACTATCTTCCATTGTGCTCAACTAATGAGTTTTGAACAATGAAATGAATTCATCCGTGGGGTATTTTAGACCCTTTATTCAGAATTTGCGGGTTTCATTGTTGTTTAAGCTAACTAGATTATAGGCTCAGCATTTTTTTAATGGTTTACGCTGTAATGACTTTACTTTAAACTCAAATGTATGGCTTTGACTTGATAATAGTAATCTGTTTAGATATTGTGCGTTTGACATCTTTATTTATAATTATACTTATTTATTTATTTATCTTAAGGCCTGAAGCCAGTCGTGGCGCGGTGGCACTATTTTTTACATATAAAAAACTTTCCGATAAGCTTGATAAATATTTTTGTGGTTTAATTTCCCCAATTGGGAATCCAGACCACTACCTGCCGTGTACAGACGCGCGCTTGTCCCCTGTGCCACGACTGGCCTCCTTTGAAGTTGTACTTAATATTATAACTTTAAGTGAGATTCGAATCTCAAACTCTTTTTTACAGTTAGCCTACTAAAATACGACATCAATCTTCATATACAATAAAATTACATATGTATTGATTCATAACACGACACTACTATATTTAAATGTTATCCATATACATACATACATATATAAGGCTTATAAATCTCATATGAATCTAATCATAAAATCGAAAACAGAGCGAAATATATACTTCATGATAGAGCACATGTGACTAGAGCGAATTGGTATAAAGAAATATATTATATTACTGTAGACTCGAACGTGGCTTCGCTCTTTTAAATTTATTTTTATGTTATAGCCAAATGACATTTTCTTTTTATTTATTTATTTTATAAAAGTACTCGTAATATGTGGACAAAGTTTCATGATTATCGGTTGAGTAATTTTGGCGTGAAAGCGTAACAAACAACTGATATTCACATTTATAATATTAATATGATGTATGTATTTAGGATTTGCGTTATATATTGCGTATAAACGTTTGTATATAGAAGAAGAAAATTCTATATATAAACTTCCGTTACTGACTGACAGACAGCACGGATAAACCACTGAACTTTAAAGTTAAAATTTGGCCTGCAGATTAGGGAGTGCACTAAGAAAGAATTTCCTGAAATTCCTATGGGATCGAGAAAATCCATATTTTCCATCTACGCCTGAAAGTCTTCGCAAGCAAAGCAGCGGGCGATGTCTAGTTAAGATATCAAATATTTGCAAACAATATTTATATATTTCAAATTGATGTTTTTTAATCTTTACACAATTCTCACACACCAGAGTAGGTGTAGTAGATTTCATTGGCGGAATTCAAAATTGCGGAGAAGTGAAAATAAAATAAGTAATCATTACCCCAAATAGGAATTGAATCCACTCATACTTCTATCTACTGAGCCACAATTCAAGCATTTAATTTAGAATATTTCGAAATTATCATCAAGAACGAGATATAAATTGTATAACTATACCTATAAATAGATATATACGGTACCTTTGCTGTCTTCAGCATTCAGCGTCTGTAGCTTTATCAGATTCACTTCCGTTCCAGAGCTTCCGAAATGAATCAAGGAGCTTAATATTATAATTTGTTATAATATTCAACTGCAGGTGGAGGGCGATGTTTAATTGAAACAGGATAATGATGATAGTGGATTCTAGTTTAATTTTATATCATACATTTTTTTGATAATAGACGCGGCAATAAGCGCGCGATAATAGCAAGGTAGATAGAAATGAAGTGCTGCTGAAATGAAGTGTGCTTCATTAAGCACACTTCATTTCAGCAGCACTAATTTAAGTATTAAGATACTCTTTTCCCAACTTTCCGCCCAACATTCAAGATATTGCGTACTGTGTAGTGGTGGCGTTGAGTTCCGCCACTACACGGTACCACGCGCTTTTCCAGAGCGAAAAAATTAAAACAAATACGTATATGTAAATATTCATTAACTTGAATCGAACCCGTAACCATTGTTTAGTCGGTCGTATTCTTTAACGTTAACAGTCAAATAAAAAACAAAATTACATTACCAATATATTACTATAATAAGAACTGGTTTGTTGCCAATTGAATGTACTTACTTCAAAATGTAGACCGAACAAAAGATAAAAAACCATTTTTGACCTAATATATCTAGATCTAGACAAAAGAAAGCCGTTTCAAAGAAAACTTGATTACAAACGAGGCGTCTTGTTAAAGTAGATTGATTAGTCGCATCGCACTGTTACATACCATTTGAGTCCATCGTAGCTCAGGGGCATTCAGCGTGCAACGATTATTATGTTCGATTCCAATTCGGGGAAATATCTTAACAGGAACGGAGTGTCTTAACATTAAGTTCACTCTGCCCACCCTGCTATGTACTGATTATACCGATAACATAAAAATATGTACTCACGAGGCCCATGAGCGTAGGAACATGGGAAGCCGAGCTCAGTCTAGAATAGGCTGGTATCCAGTTCAGAAATTTTACTTACGAAATTTTTGCCTTGAATAATTAAAAAAATTACATTTCCACGAACATATCTGTTCAAAGCTAAGGTAGCCAGGTTCCTCTCCAGAAAATAATAAGGTGGATGGGTGTTGACTTCCCACTGGAAGGGCGAAATTATTTTCATTTCTTAGCTCACAAAACCAGACTAAGCGCAGCGTTGAGTACTGGCACTGGACACGCAATACCTATAAAATTGCTTGAGAAACGGAACTTAACACTAGCCTATACCGCTATATGCGGGATACAACGGGGAACGAAAAAAACAGTGCAAACTGGCAAAACAAAACGGTGCGTTGAGTTTTTTTCAGCACACAAAGAATGAATCTAAATTACATATTTACTATTCCATACAAGTATATAAAACTAAATTTAAACATTATTTTTTTTCATTCTCTCTCGACTCTCATGCGAATTGAGAGACCGAAAATGCCTAAAACGAGTATTCAGAAGATGCAGTACATTACATCCTTTATTAAGTGTGCCTTTGTCGTGGGACTTTCATATGCCTTTATCCTTGATTTAAAGCAAAAGAAAACAAATTTTAATGTACCCACATTAAAATTTGTTTTCTTTTGCTTTAAATGTCTGTTACTCTATAAAGACCATCGGAGCAATGATTGTGGGTTCAACTAACACTCAGCAAAATTAATAATTTTGAGCAAATGCCTAAAAAATTGGTGAACAATGAAAAGCTGTGTGGCTTAACACAAGATTTCTCCAGCCTATCCCGCTAGAGGATGCAAGGTTTGAACCCAAATTACACATAAAATATAATTAGTGATTTTATTATATGAAGATAAGAAATATAAGTAAAAATATATAAATTTAGGTTTAAAAAGCATAACATTTATGTGATGATTTAAAAAAATCACAAATTTACACACACGTCGCCTTCATAAATAATTTCATATGTGAAAACTATTCAAGGTTACAAAACTACTATAGTTAAAACATTCACTATCGCGATCGAGTGCGATACTTTATTTCATGAAACTTAATGTAGAAAAAAAACAGGACAAGCATGATTCGGGCTCGCCCACCGACGGTTCTGTACAAAAATGGAAGATCTCGAGCTTTTTCTAAAATTCAGGATTAGCTTAGCACTTTCTGATACCTCACTTGTACTAGTGGCTTTAATACTAAATTTTGTCCCAGTTTTCAAGCTATTATTATTTAAGATTTAACCACAAAATTATAGTTTTCAGATTTTTCCCTAAATAAGTAATACCTATAAATACTAGCTGCCAAATTTCATAATTCTGGGCTAACCGGAAGTACCCTATTAATTTTAATTCTCTTCATAGCGATGAAATACGCGTTTTTTGCGATATAAACAGCTATATCTACTTTAAAATGGCTTAAATTTGAGCTCGATATCTGCAAGTGTTTCTGAAATGAAGGCTCTTAACAGACAGATTCGTCTGGATAAGAAAGTGACCTTATGAGGGTTTCTTTTTTTCTTAAAAGAAACGCGCCACTGAGTCCCGCCAGTAAATACGAAATTCCTCGAAAGTCAGCGGAAAGTTAAAACCGAAAGGCCTAATGGGAATGAAATGTCATAGCACTAGGTCCAAATGCGTTGATTGTGGATTCGATCCAACCAAGAGGAAATGTATATATTTTATTTGTTCCATTTCTCTTCTCTGTTATTCTCGGTCTTGAATGACGGAATTCGACGTGCCAGAGTATATTCAAGTCCACCAAATTATATTCCTAAAACTTTCATAAAATTAAAAAATTAAAGAAAATAGTACAGCTCTTACTTTCCATAGTAAGGCACACTGAGCACCGGCTGGCAAAGTACTCGACTAATGCACACGAATGACAACACATTACTGAAAACAGTTTACATTTCGCTGCTGAATAGATTTTGAATGTGTTACTATAGTTCTATTATCATTAGTGTTGGGTAGTCGGGTAGAGGGGGAAAATATAGTGTTAAAACACTCCTTTCTCCATTTTCTATTGCAAACTTGATTGGTTTGTGTAGAAATGTTTGTATGTTATGGTACTGTCCTTCGCTATAATAATAATAAATTATATAGTATACTAGTAGCAGGGTAGGCACTCCGCGCCAAATATTATTTTATTTCCTTTTTATCTATCTATCTATCTTTTTTTAAAGTCTATCGTGGCACAGCGATAAACTGTAAACGAGTTAGTTGTGATTTCAATACTCACTCGAAAAAATTATAATTTCTATTTTCTGCCTTGATAAGAAGACAAAGAAAAATATCGAAAATAAGATGGTAACTGAAGAACGGTGAGAAGTGTCATAATACTATATTCTTTTTGCCTATTCCGCTATATGCGGGAAACAGCGTGACGCTTAAAATTCTATTTATATAGAGAAAATCAAACAAAAGATAAACCGTTATGAACATCGAAATCCGGGCGTGTAGTATAAAATACCACAAAGCCTGTCGCTTTACAACCGGTCTTGAGACGAGCTTAACCGGATAAGCCGTTCAAAGGTTGTCCGGGTGAACGAAAATATCCGGATATCAGTGAACTAAACTGATCGACTTTCAATTCATATGTAATATAGATAAATATAGATAAATATTTTAGTTTGTTAAA
>DWGR01005149.1:0-10576 GCA_018247715.1 Heliconius burneyi
GCAATATTTTCCGAGAGCGAATGGACTCCACCACCATCGTGTTCACAATCAGATACTTTCCAACAGCGGCGAATCTCAACAGCTGTGTTCTGTTAACTGACAGAAATTGGACTTTGAAGCGTAAATGATTACATAAATTGTGTTCCTTTATGCATCTTGTACTTTTTTCATGTTTAACTATGAAATTATTTAACAGTTTTTTTGCATTTTGAAATAACGATAAAGACAATGTTGTATTGATGAATAAAAAAAGGCTTCACGTTTTTTTGAGCGTATGAAAAAAAAAACAGTTTCAACCGTCTTTTCAGCATTACAGCAGGACAGGCAGAGAGAACCTAGTGTTAGACACTAGGAATTCCACCACTCAACAAGCAATAAATGCTGTTGTTACCGTTAATAAATTTGTATAATTTGAGTAAAAATCTAATTAGCTCGTGCAAATAAATGTTAATTTATCGAAAAAATGTAATTTTCAATTAACTCTTTATACCAAATAATGATTAATTATGTAATAATAATTTTAATTTACAAAAGTGCAACATTTTTATGAATATTTTCTTAAGACGCTATGACTAATAATTATCGTCCGTTAACCGAACAGATTAATTTACGATTTAAATGCTAAACGCAATCGTTGCTTTTGAAACGATCTCAACTTTCCATTCAATTTTTTGTCGCAACTTAACGCCGTGAAACTTAAAGCTACGCTAATAAACCAAAAATTTACTTTAATAAAGTTTACATATATGTTTCAAAACCTCTCAGAGCTATCCATAAGCTACGCACCAAACTATTTTTAAGCTGTACAAATATAGTTCCCCCAACGGCGTCGGTATACTAATTGACGTTTTAAATCCGTCGCCGCCTTTCGCAGGTTAATAATAATTTTATTCATTATGACTTATGAATATGAGTATAATGCATGTGCCATATAAAATTTTATTGTCAAACAAGAGTAAAATAAGTTTTATATTATTATGTCAGAAACTTTCGTGGCGCAGGGGCACAAGCACACGAAACGGTTGTGGATTCGATGCCCATTCAGAGGAATGAACAATGCCTCGAGAATTTGACGGATAATGGGGTACGGAACTTTCCTACTGGGTACGGAGTGTCTTAACACTAGGTTTCCAGGTTCCCGCACCATACAGCACTTATTACTGATAATTTTTCGAATATGTCTGTACCGCCGCGATAGTTATAAATTCGATCTTCTTCCTGAAGATTATTTAATAATTTCTTTTACTAGATTTAGTTATATAAGAGGATATGCTCATGTCGTTAACTTAATAAAGTTGATAGAAGATAAACTTTGTCAAGGCATAACTTTATTATAATTCGGGAAACGAAACTTAACGCTGTAATTAATTAAACCAAAAAAATCATTTTTCATATGAATACACTTGTATTCATATGAAAAATGATTTTCAACTTAAAACAATTGCAGTCGATCAGATATCAGCATACATCAGAGTCGTCGCGACGGGGTTGACAGACAAATTTTGAACTAAAATCCGGATGAAAGTTATTTCAATCAACGCTCCTTCCATTTAACGACCAACACTCAGACAGCTTAAAATAGATTTATGTTATGAAAACACTTTTGTGGTAAGATTTAGCGGTCTCTTTGACATCGCATATGATACAGCTCAAAGTAACATCTAGTTCATTTTATTGTAAAATATAATTTAGCGAAGAAGGTAAGCAATTTACTTCATTTATGAATTGAATGAATAGATTCTAAGTAATTAATTTCACTTTTCTTATTTTACATATATGTTGGTAGAGTCGGATGATCCAACGACCAATCTATCTATTATGGTTGGTTGGTAGACGGTTGACTAAAGACTGATGACGTATTGATAGATAGAAAATATCATAGTCAGTTTCTGAATATTTTTTTAAACTATTTCTATGTCTTTTCCTTACCATTATTTATATATATATAATAAAACAGTAAAAATATTTTATCTGTACATTTAATATTTTTGACTAAAATGGATAGAAGGGCACTTAAAAAAATAATAGAAAGCAAAAATATATTTTTTTAATTTCTTGTCTGTCTGTATGTATGTATGGTCACGCTAATCTTCGAAAGTACTGAACCGATTTCCTTCAAACTTTCACCAATTTCTTTGTTTTAACTCAACTTAACATCTTAAGTTTGTTTCATCAAAATCGGTTCACTAAAAAAAAGTTATCGGCATTTGAATGAATTCAAGGCGTGAGTTTGCCTGCAAATATGAAGCAATCTATATCTATAATAAGTATAGACTCATAATAAATCTGTATTTGTTTGTGATAAATCTGTTTTTTTTTTACCGACGTTCAAAACAAGGAGAAGGTTCTCAACTAAATATTTAAATATAGTTTCGATACATATTCGATTCATATAATTATTTTGATTTCAATATTGGATTATTTGATTCGATTTATGTACGTATTTTTATAATATGCGAATAATACATTTATTTTACAAAGAGTATTATAAATCCTTACCCAAGTCAATAATTTAATATTTAAGACTGTATCCGAACGAGTAAATTAAATTAGCCATTGACATCAGCACATTATGATTGTCAGACGTCAGTCAATTTTGTTTTTTAAATGTTTATTATTATTATGATCATGTAGTTCAAGCAGGCGAAGCCGCTGGCAGGCCGCTAGTATTAATATATATAATAATGAAGAATTCCATTTTAATTTATATCACTGTTTTATATTATTTCAATTTAAAAGCGAAGTAGAAATAAGTTTAAAACATGAAATATTACTCATTAATTATATAGAAACGTTTTCGATTGAACATTAAAACGAAACTAAACTCAAGCTCATATCAAAACGCTTTAGGCGACGAAAGTTGTACAGTTAGGGGTAAAGCAGATATGCAGCATTTAGTTCACTTTCCATAGTTTAAACTGTTTTGAGCCATACTTCATGCATATATTTGACTCGATAGAAATCGTAGCTTGAAGTTATTTCTAAAAACATATTTAAAATAAAAATACAAAGCTGAAATTGTAATTACATTCCACTAATATATGTACGTTTAACTGTTACAGTTAACATTTTTTAATAATTTAAATTTATATACTTTGTTTGGCTTTTATATTGCAAGCAAATAAATTATGTTCGTATTTAGGCAATGTTGGGAAAACTATGTTGAGATTATATTTTATTATCATTTATAAACGGATCATACAAATTAAACACTCCTATTACTACGATACTAAAAGATAAAAGTTTTTGCCTTACGATTTTCATTATTTCTCATATTAAAAAAATATTCTCCATTTCCTATATTAACATTAAATAATCTAAAACAGATATTGCGTATTTAAGTAGCAGTAGATACATTGTCGGTATCACAACCGTACGTACTGTCAGACAAGTGCACCACGACGACTGTCAAATCAAAACAATCTTTATGTTACATATTTATAACACTCTAAACTCATGGTATAGATATGGGATGTAATATTTGAATATGTTGTTCACATAAAATCTGAATATCTAATATTATATGTATGAATTATGTATGAAATATGCATCTTGCTACTGTTGAGGCCAGGCTGTAGCAAATTTTCATTCTTAGATGGACTTTGGAGCTAGCTCTAGATAATTTGACTCTATAGCTTGGTGCTCCTTTCTCAAGGCTTATATACTGTCAAGTAATTATGCATTTTTTAACTGCCAAAGCGGCGTGACAAATTTTTCGTATATATGGAATCGACGGAGAATATTAACATTTCAAGTCATTATCACACTTTTAATGTACTCAATATACGAGTATATGAAATTTTATAAGCAAGATCATTTTTAAATGGTTTTTCATATAAATGTGTATTACATTTGTAATTATTTTTCATAAATGGTTTTAATATTCGCGAAAATTTATTATAAAAAATATTATATCATTGATATTATTATCCTTCTGGGTTTTTAAAAATGAAAACTGATCTGATTATATTTTGATCACTTTAAATAATTTAGATATCTTCCTCACTGTCTGATCGAACGCGGTGTTGTACGAGTATACTATACTTGTACATGATTCAAATGGTGGCCACGTACGTGAAAGTAAAGATAAATATTAAACAATCAAAGGTAATTAAACGGTTCAAGTGTTAGAAGCTTAGACAGGAATCGTTGAGATGAAACAGCCATCTTTCTGGCGTGTTGTCTTTTTGATCAATAAGCTCCATGTGCAGAGTACTAGCCATCTAGTTATCAGTTTAAGCGATTACACTTAGTTTTTATATCAGAAGGATTTAACAAACGAACGGTTTTTTGACCTATATAAAATAAAATATTTGTTCTCTTTGAATGCTTTCATACCATGATCCTACAATCCTTAATTTTAAGTACTTAACGTTACATTTTACATGTTCTAATAAAAATTAGATAAAATTTAGTGATAATTTACCATGCTCTCCGTATTTTCTCATTTACCGATACAGGTACGCGGTTAGTAAGTAACTTAACGCAAGTAGAACCAATAATAAATATAAAATATTTACATCTAATATGAAAATAATAATGTAAAATTTTTACATTGAAATATCACCAACCAATGAAATTACCAGCGCTATGATCGCCAAATTTTGCATAAAATATGCGAGCAATCGCAAAACTCTCATTAATTCCCTGTTTGGGGGAAGCACACACCAAACTTCAATAGTCTATTTACTCGTGCCCTCAAAGTCAAAGAAGATTTTAATGATAAAAACTCCCCCATCGTTTACAAGAGCCGCGAATTTCTTCCGACCAGGGTTAATCCGAGAGAAATTTACATATTTATTGGATGGCTAGGACAGATGCCGCGATAATCGAAACTGGCTACCTTTTGGGACAATTGCATATGATTTTTCTGTTTTTCTCTTTGATGACATTTGGTATGTATCAGTCTAAATTTGATGGCAGTTTGAGACTCCTTAACGGAAAAGTTTATATATCTTAGTATATTTGTTTCTTTGAACTGTTCAGATCATAACAATCTGTGGTTGTATTATCTTACTAGTCAATGGTAAGTGAAGAACGTGCTGAGTTATCGAAATGGATTTATGACTAAAATTTCCTCATTCATTTATTATTATAAACAAGGTGAAAATTTTTGTAATATTCTTGCATATACTCGTAGATGAGTGATGCTTAAGTTTTCTCTGTACAAATAATTCTAAAGATATTGAACTGACTTAGTGCAATGACAATTTTTTTAAATATATATAACTCCTATTAGAGAAAACATAACTTTTGCCAAAGTATTGTAAGTTGACTAAAGATAATGCACTTTGGACAACTAGACGCTTTTCAGAATACGAGATATTACTTGTTAAGTGGCGGAACTTAACGCAGCGCCACAGCTAACCTTTAAATTTTAAGTTTACACGCAAGACTTTTAGATGCGTGTTTTAATGACATATACAACGACAATACAATGTGCGTACCATCTTGCTTGATTAATTAATTTATTGTCATAATACAGTCTAATTAAGATTTGATATGCTATATTACTAATATAGTATGGCAGAATAAATAACGGTTCGTCCTCACTTTCTGGCGAAATCAGCTGGCAGTGTGTGTTGATTAGCGGAACACAAGGACGCGCTTAAATTTCCTAAGTTTAAATCGAACCCACAACCTATCATGCCACGACTGACCTCAATTTGATATAAGTCTTTAATTATATTACGTTTACAATCTAGATATATTTTTGCATTGCTTATAGACATTGTAAGACGTTTACCATTACTATCTTTTACCAAAAGCATCTCCTTTAATTTTCAGAAGTTATTTTAAGAACATGAATCAGCATCCTTAGATCAGTTAATTAAATCTTGCAATACTTGAGTAAGCTAAATATCAACATAGTTTAATTTAGCAGATTGTAGCAGATTATAAATATTTACATAATAAATATTTACCCCTTTCAGGAATAGAACTGGTGATATCAAAAACCGATGTGTTTACTATAGTAAGTAAATAATACGTAATTTCTAACATATGTATTTACACACATAGCCCTCTAACATCAAAGAGCGCTCATAAATCGCGTAGAGCTATAAATTCGGTGACCGCGGCATTCCTAGGAGGGCAGTGAGCTTCAATAGCTGGTGTTATGTAGAATATATTATGTTTGTATGTGTTAAAAGTAATATAACACTACGTGAGGATTTAGCAAATTTTTTAAGGGTTTTATGTGTTTACCTGTAAATAGGTGTATAAAAGGGTATTTCATTGTAGATTTCTAATCCTATTTCTTTTCTTTGTTTTTAGTAACATATAATTTAATTAAAAATAAGTAAGTATTATGAGTTATTTTAAAATAAAAAATAGTTTTAAACACCTCCTCTTTATAAATTCAGTCTTTATTTTTTTATTGTTTCACGTTGTATCGCGCATAAAGCAGGATTAGTAGGGTGAACCTAGTGTTAAGGCACTCCGTTACCTACTTCTCGCCGAAATTTTGAAGTATTGCGTGTTGAGTGCCCAGAAGTGAAATCCGCGCTTTGCCTTATTACCAAAGTGAAGGAATGAAAATGTTATTAAATAAGTATTAATTATCCGTATATTTGAGGCCTGTGTGTGGCACAGCGGCACAAGGATGTGACTGTAACGCAACGGTTGTGGGTTCGATCCCCACTCGAGGAAGTTAAATATTTACTTACGTTGATATTTCCATTTACTGGTTTCGAGGCAAAGCGTGGCGTTGAATTCTGCCATTAAACACGCAATGCGTCCAGAATTTGGCAGAAAGTGACGAACGGTGTGTCTTAACATTATGTTCCCTCTGCCTACCCTGCTGTGTACGGGATAATGCGTGAAGCTGATTTAATTTTTTTTTATTAATTATCCGTAGGGGATCGAACTCACAACCTTTAGTAGTTTCAAATATATTTTTCTTCTAAATTTTGTAAGCTATTGACCAAAATCCTACTGTTAGACACTGAAATTCCCTCTTTCAATGCGATACCGGACCTCCATTCGCGACCAACATCCGGCCTATTGTCTGTTACTGCCAGCAACAAGTTTCAAAACAAAAATAAGTTTTTTTTCAGTATCATCACTTTTTTACCTATTTCAAATACAAATTTAGAGGCTGACTGTAAATTTGATGATTGAAAATTTAACGGGAACTATAAGACACACCGTACCCAACTTTTCAAGGAATAATCGAGGTTAAATAATAATATATTGAGTGGTAGAACTCAACGCCGCCATATTTATGCGTAAATTATTTGAGGAAAGTGGAGAACTGAGAGTCAAGATACAAATTTATTGATATTACTACCAACTCTGCAATATACAAGATGAGTAAAGCTTAAAAAGTCAATATAATTATTATTTATTTCAAAAACATAACTCTAATCGTACAACTCTTGGCGCAGATATAAACAAATTATAATACATAATATTTAATTAATTTTAAGTAACATAAATGAGGCCAGTCGTGGCGCAAGGGCACAAGGGTGTGACTGTAAACGCGACTGTTTGTGGGTGTGATCCCCTATTATTTCCTCTATTTTCATTTCTTCGCTCTGGGGTCGAGGGCAACTTGCGGCGTTGAGTTCCGGTAGACAGTGGGGAACAGAGGGTTTTCACCAGGTTACCCTGCTGTGTGTGGGATACAGTGTGAAGCTGATTTGTTTTAATTTAATTTTAACATAAATAACTGTTGCAATATATATGAAAGGAAACGAGATAAAGGATGTAGAGTCATACCAATAGGTTTCCTTTGCCTACTCTCCTAAGTAAATGCCTTGCTAAATTGCACCACGATAATGTACAAAAAACCTCATTTAAAAATAACTTGTTTATTTTCTTCATGAAATCTTGTATTACTAAGCAGGTAAAGGACTGCGCACAGTACAAGTTACTTTTCGCAAAGTGTTCTCCATTCGAGACTCTCAAAAATCCCATTTGACATACCTACGAGTATGTACGTAGTTGCAATTTCAGTAAGTGCGAAAGAAATGACTTGGCAAATCTTGAAAATTGTACCAAGTGGGGAATGGAATATTATATATAGTATTTTGATGAAAATGTTATTTCTTTTACGATGGTATCAGATTTGAAATGAACAACTTTATTTGCTAAGCTATTTATATTTTTATATATATTTTTTAATAGATACAAAAAGAAAGAAAGGAAAACTGAGTGTCTTTTACTTCTCGTTTACTTCTCGTCTTACATACACGTAAATCACAATAATTCATTTCCCCGACCGGGGATCCCATTGACAATTAGAAGCTGTCCCAGTAGCTGTCACTGCGTTACGATAGATTGATCAAACTGATAGATTTTATTAGCTTCACGCTGTATATCCCAAATAGCAGGATAGGCAGAGGAATCTGGGAGCCTAGTGTTAAGACCGTCCCTCACTTTCCGTTGAATTCTGGATGCATTGTACTATAATTATATTATAATACGAGTAATTATAATCGAAAAACAAACATAACGCGACGTTAATAGCAACGGAGTGTATTAACACTAGGTTCCCAGGTTCCCTCTACTTATCCTGCTATATGCGGGATACAGCATGAAGCTAAAAAAAAGTTAATATATAATATCATACTTTCTTTAACTCTCCTACGCGTCCTACGTAACTCACTATTAAAGTAAAGATTACCCTAGTAAGCATTACGACGTACCTGCCAGTTTAAGACCGATACGTTTTCCAGGTGGCTTGATTATTTCTATATGGGTCCTCCTTAACCCTCTTTCAGTGCAGAGGCCGGAATCTGTTGATAGTGATGTCTGGGACTTGAAAACTGAAACAAAAATATATAATTATGTTAACACTAAAGAAACTTTTAGAATTTATTTAACACTATTTTTAAAATCATAAGATTTCTCCTATTTATTATAAAAACCGATTTTCTATTATTCTTAGCTCTTTCTTTTAAATTGAATATTATTTATTATAACCATAATAGAGGCCTTGGCCATGGCGCGGGGACCAAACGGTGCAACTGAGGAAGTGAATTATTATTTATTAATATGTTAATATCTTCGCATTGATACCAAAGCAAATGGCCTGGCGCGGCGCTGAGTCCATCACGGTGAAAAGTGGGGAGCCGAGTGTTCTAACACTAGGTTCCCTCTGCCTACCCTGCTGTGTGCGGGATACAGCGTGAAGCTAATTTATTTATTTTATTTTTAATACACGTTAAGTATTTTAGCCATTTGCGGGAGACTAATAGTGAAAGCGCAATAGTTGTCTGTCCTTCAATCTCGAAAATTAGGTATTGCGTAACTTAACGCTATATTTTTTATATCGTGCTTTTGCATAAAACAGTGTTAAGCTATTTTTTTAACAATAATATTCAAAATCATTATTTTTACAACAACATGTTCCTAACAAATACATTTATATAAAATATTATTATATAAATTCACACCATCTTAGAAAATAGTGTCATCAATTTACGTTATTTTATCCAGCTTGTTGCAACTCTGTACTGACTTGGAACTAACAAACGTAAACTGTTGAAATAATAGCGCAAGTGGACAGTGCTGATGGTCGCAGTAATGCCTTTTAATCTGCCACCGTCCAGCTCTTTGTGTTATATATGTATGTAGGGTGAGTTTATATAGCGTTAAATATTTATGCAACTCTACTTCGACTAACACGTGGTTTACTATGTACGTATAGAGAGTGTTTTTGTCTTCACCACTTTAAATATAAGCACAGTTTTAACTACTCGATAGAAAACCTAACACAATTAAGACGAAAGATTGTGCTAAGAACGATTGATTTTTTTAAACTATATAAATAATAAAATTATCATTGTAAAATTTGACTTTTTTTCCCCTCTGATTGGAGTTTTGATTAAACTCTTAATTGGTTTTGTAAGTGAATAAAGTAATAAATAAATAGATAAAAAATAAAACGTCATTTGTTAAGAATAACGTAAACAGACAATGACTGACCTATCAAACCGACAACATCGCACATGCTGTTATACCAAATGAGCGATTTAGTATTATGTAATGGACTTAGAATTAATTTTTATAATCACATAGATTTTTCGACGTGACATCTAATAAATTGATGAACGCCGCAAGAAAGTACGGCACATTGTCACGTTCCACTTAAGCCAAGCGAGCAACGGAGAGCGCGGCGGAAGAAGGAAGAAAGCATAGACAGGCACGATGGGCGTTCCGCTTGTGATACATCTATCCATTCATTGTTATTTATAATTAATCTATATAATCTGGATTATTTAAATAAAAGAAAATTAAGTAAGAGTGCAAATAAATGTTTATTTATCGAAAAAATCTAGTGTTTTCACTAATCTCATTCTCTATATTATACAAAATAACAATTATTTACTGATAATTCAATTCAATTCAATTTCCAATTTTCTTATGACGTTATCATGTATCATCCTTATTATCTATCTAATGACCCTTAAACTCGTTTTTTTTTAAATATACTTAATTCTAAGTAAGATTCGAGTCTACAACCACCACCGATGAACTATACAATCAAACATGTCCAAATAGTCATTTCATTTAATAGCACTTGCAAAAACCAGCGACCGCTATTGAAACGCGAAACGGTTGAAAATAA
>DWGR01005150.1:0-10574 GCA_018247715.1 Heliconius burneyi
GTGAAAAAGCTTTAGCCATCGTAATAAGCTGGTTGTCCTATCAAAGGCTAACATTAAATGTGGGTAAAACCCAATTTATAACTTTTGGTCCGAAACGCTCGTTGTCACCCAATTCTTTCTCTATAATTGCTCATAGATGCCACCCCGAAGTACGTCTTATATGCCATTGTGGCAATATTATTAGATCTCCCACTATAAAATACCTTGGAGTTATTATAGATGAGAATCTCACCTGGAAGAATCACATATTAGTTTAGACATGAGTGGTCGTATTCGAAAAATGGTATATATATTCAAGCAACTAAGATCCGGCGCTAGTTTGGCTATTGCTAAGATGGTGTATTTCTAACTTGTGCAATCAGATCTTTCTTACTGCATGCCTGCATGGGGTGGTGCACCTTAGGTGCAATTCTACTTCCACTAGGAAAAGCACAGAGATGTATACTTAAGGTAATGACATCTAAACATATCCGTTTTCCAACTGCCGAACTATATGACATTTATAAAGTTTTAACTGTCCGTCAATTATTTGTTGTTCGCTCTATTTTATGAACGAATAGATTCTCTCCTTTTGTTCCCCAAAATTTATCCAGAAAACGCAGATTTGATAAGATTTGCTTAATAGAGCCACGACGCAATCTCTCCAAATCGGCAATTTTATTACTTAAGCCCCATATTATATAATAATGTCAATAAAGAATTAAAAATATATCCCCAAGCTTTGCATCAATGTTAAACTAAATTAACTGACTTTTTATTAAAATTAGAGTATGATCAGACATAGAACCTACTGATCATATAGCTTGATATTGATAGATATATTATACGCACGCATGCACACATCCACACACACAACTTACACACCATACATAACCCTGCATATCAATCACTCTAACAATGTTTCTATTGTATAGCATATTTTTTTGTTAATGATTTATTTTTTAATACTATTAGCATGCTTTTTAATTATTATTATTTGTTCTATTTTTAAGTTTTTTTTGTAATGTCTCATCTTATCTTAGTCATACAATTTATGAATCGACGCTTGTGAGGCGGGCGTTAATAACTGCCACACAGTTTATAATATCTAGTATTGCCTTTCATACTCTTTTAACATTCTGGTTTTAAAACGTCCTGGCGGCTTACCTCCATGGTCTCTGCGTCCAGTCGGGGCATCGCCATGTCTGGAACGGGCACGGCGGGTACGGCGGGGGGCGCGGGGTGTGGGGGCGGTGCACGGGGCAGGGCGCGGTGCGCGGGGTTTGCGGCGGCGCGCGCCTCCAGCTGCTGCCAGAGCTCCTCGCGCTGCATTAACCTTTCGCGTTCTCTGTGGATTTTGAAACAAACTCATGACATATAACTCTATTCTATTACTTTGTAACTGTGTAATATATTAAGAAATATAATTAATTTATAAATTTCAAGTACGGAAAAGAAGCTTCTTTAAACCTAAAATATTCACATTGACCATATCGATGTAACCGGCGATCAGGGTCTATTATGCCTCGCGAAATTACTGCGCTACCATAAATCATACCACCAGGATAAAGCTACAGTATAAAAAAATACATATAGAAAAAAAAACATTCAACTATATAAAAGCACTCACTTCTGCTTCTCCTGCTTGTATTGTTGCGTGCACTCATCGAACAGCTTCTGGTTCATCTCCATGAACAGCTTGAGTGCGTTGTAGACCAGGCCGTGTATGGTTTTATTCCAATGACTCTTCGTGTTCCGGTATAGGGACGGGAACATGATGGGCAGGATGTGGGTCGCGTTGTCAGATATCAGCGACATTATGTACTCATTATTCCAGTAGTACAACGCACGTTCTGCCACCTTTGATTGGAACATATATATATTTTTTAGTTTCACACTGTTTTCTTTATAGCAGGATAGGTCGAGGGAACTTTGTATTAAGACACTGGGTGTAACCAAGCACCGTATAATTTGAGTGAGGGATAGTGAAATTCATCGCCACGCTATTTTGTGTTACCAGATCGAGAAAATGAAAATAATTCATAACTCCGCATGAGAATCAAAACCCACAGCCTTTTCAGCTTAAAAATAATTTAATAGTAATAAAAATAAATACTATTTTCTTATATCTATGCTATCAAATATCCATACAAATATATTTTTACATTAATAAGGCACTGCAAAACACCACGAAGGTTTTTCTTGATCATAATTCGTCTAAATTATAGATTTAAATAATATTTCTTTAATACTTTATTTAAACTCCCCTCAGTAATCTTATTTCGTATATTATTCTCCAAGTTATTTATTAAGTAAGTAACCATGTATGCCCTGGTGCGCTGTGCGTATCTATTATTAGCTGATTATGAAACTAAATTCTTTTGTGTCATATTGCGTGTTGCAATTTTATGACAAATTTTATTTTGAAACTGCGAATCGAAATAATTTTCTTTTAATATTGTAAAATTTATTTTATTATAAATGAGAATAACTTGGCAGTATTTAAAGAGAAGGTTTTCTTCAGTAGTCGCTTGCAATTTAATTTTTAACGGGACGATGTTCTTTAATATTCTAAAACATTAATATTCAGAACCGATATATGTAACTCAAGTATGTTTTGTCCGTTCGGCCGTAACTATTAAGTTCATATGATATAATTGAATCAGATAATGCGTTTTAAAGCATTATCTTGCTTTTATACGTTAATCTTTTCTTTATAATAGAAATATTTGAAAATTAAAAATGATGTTAGTTTATCACATACAAAATTAAATATTTATGGGATAGTACTACTTCAATTGAAGGACAACTACAGTAGCTCCTGGGGTTGGGCAAGCAGCAGTGAGAGTGAGCTATAAGGTTACAATTCATATCGCTGCCCACCTTAAGGTTTGGTGAGTGAATATGTATCAATTTAGTTTTTTGCGGATTTAATACTAGATGACTATCATGACACCTTTTGTTTAATATATCGCAATCTTCCAGCAATAACGTTATACCTTCATTTGTCTTTAGCAGCTACAAGCATACAGGTATCATCAGCGTATTGATAAGTTGTACAATTATTAAATATTTTACTCACATTTTTTTATACGCTATAAAGTGTAAAGGCCCCAAGACTGAGCCTTGAGCCGTGCCCTCCGACACTCTTATACATGCGGTAATTCTGACGCATTAATTTCCATCTCCAAGGTAATTTTCACACCATTTAAACAATGGACAAGTCCACCGAGACCAACAATAGCATTATTTCTATTTGTATTAGTTACTTTATTTGTTTTGAAATGCAATAATATACAAAGACATCATTTTTCACCTGAAAATGTGGACTAGATACACATTTGGCCAATTGTCTGAACAGTGGATCCATGATCTTCTGAAACTCCGCTGGCTCGATCACGTCGAGTATCTCCTCCATCTCGTTGAGGAACATCACCTCCTTAGGTGAGTGCGTTTTGGGCCAATACTTCAATAATGCTCTGTAAAATAATATTAAAGAAAATATGCAAATAATGTTTGAAGTTTTAAGAGTTGTAATAAAAAATATTTAAATAAAACTTCCATTACATCTATATAGAGATAGACAGTTTTTCTTAAAAATACTTATGTAATAATGTAATAAAATACAAATGAATATTATATCTTTTTGTCAATATTAAATTGCTGGTGAAAAATTAAAAAACTTGTTCATGCTTTTTGGGTAATCATCTTTATTGCTATAGCAAAGATTAATATTAAAAACAAATAAAAATTTTTTTGTTATTCTTCACGCTATATTCCGCATGTAGCAGAGTAGGCAGAGGGAGCCTAGTGTTAAGAAATTCCGCTCTCCACTTTTCGCCGAATTCTGGGGGTATCGAGTGCGGGAAATCAACGCCGAAGCAATGAAAACGTTAAATATTTCTTTTTTCGGGTGTCCCACAACCTGTCGCGTTTGCAGTCACACGTTTGTGGCTCTGCGTCAAAGTATCTATAAAGTAATACAAAACTCACCTGATCACAGGTTGTGTGAGTGAGGGGTCCTTTTCTAAGAACTGCACCACACAATACGCTAATTGTGGATGATATACAGACAGTGATTTAACTTTATGTAGTGGTAGCAGTACCTAAATAAAAGAAATATTCAAAATTATTATCTGTTAATATGTTCATTATAAAATTACAGAAAATTATATGTACCTTTAATAAGAATAATTTGTGTTCTTCTTTCAATGGCAACGCAAAGCCATTTATGATGGAACCAAGGATCTCCAGCAGTTCCGCTATACCGTTATGATGTTCTGTCTCATATATAAACCTATGACAAAATTAGTACATGTTTAGGATTATATAATTTGCAAATTAATAATCTTTTAGCCAGTAATAAGGTCGTTGTGGTGCAGGGGCACAAGGGTGTGACTCGCGATGGTAAAGGGTTTTATTCTCATTCGGGGGAATGAATTTATGAATACTTTCATTTCTTCATTCTGGCATGAAATTCGAATTTCCGCCGAATTTTTAGAGGCATTGCTTGTTGAGCGTCGGCACTCAATAACGCGACTTGCCTTATAGATATATTCTATTTATTAACCTTTTTACCAATTTTAATCTACCATATAGACTACTATAATGCATTCCACAGTATTTCCTAAATATGTAGAAGTTGAAATCCTAACGCAATCAAACAGGTACTAGAAAATTCGATCAAAAAAGGGCCATTCGTTTTGAAACATTCTATTATTACGTAAAATGTTGTAAGCAACTGGAAAATTTTCAAGTACACTCAACTTTTCCGAGTACGCTTGTGAAAATTCAATCAATACCTACTCAAGATAGAACTGTTTAAATACTAACAAAGGGTACCTTTGTGAGGTTTTTAAATGTCATTTTAAAGTAATGCGTTTGAGTTCAGTCTTTTTCTGAACCAGTTGGAAAAATTGTTATTACCTTAGTGCATTATACTTATAATGTTTTACGGGTAGTCATTTAATTCTATTGACTCTCTGTCTTATTCTTTCTATTTAATCTTTACATAGTTGTCCATTATGGTAGATTAAAAGCCTAAGGTCGAAGTGTTTTCACGTTTCTCTATTTAATAATGCGAAATGTAAGAGACGAGTGAGATATACGAGAAAATCAAAACGACAAAGGATAATTTTTATGAAATTACAAAGATAAGTTTTCTAAATAAAATTTTAATTTACATATCTAAACTGAATATAGGTAATATTCAAGAAGTTACTATTAAGAATATTCTTGACATCTTAATGATTGTGGTATCATAATTAGTGGTCACGACACACCGCCATTTGTTTTACGAAATATAAAGGCTAACGTATGTAATGTGAACGATTTACTTAATTATACGACATTAGGAGACGGA
Source organism: Heliconius burneyi (assembly GCA_018247715.1). Classification (NCBI taxonomy): domain Eukaryota; kingdom Metazoa; phylum Arthropoda; class Insecta; order Lepidoptera; family Nymphalidae; genus Heliconius; species Heliconius burneyi. The sequence continues at coordinate 5,342 of DWGR01005150.1, forward strand.
AAAATATCAAGGTCTTGGTCAAAACGGTTAGTTAATGTAGAATCGTTAGCAAGTCACGTATATGGATATGCTAACGATATATCCTAGTACCCATGTCGTAACAACTATTAATGTGTTGTTTTTAGGGTTCCGTATCTTTTAAGAAAAAAAAAGAACTCTTGTAAGATTACTCTGTTGTCCGTCCGTCGGCCTGTCTTTCTGTCAAGAGCCTATATCTTGGAAAAGCTTGCGAGATCGGGTTGAAATTCAAAGTATATACTCAGATCTACGGTACTTTGATTTCCTTAAAAAAATATATTTCTACATTTACTTGTTGTGTTGGTTGTTTATTTGAAAAAAAAAACGCGAATTTTGACACTACAAAGGAAATGAAAATTAATAAGATACTTCCGGTTGAGCTAAAATTATGAAATTTGACAGCTAGTATCCACAGGTACTAGGTTCAGGAAAAGTCTGAAATTTGTACATTTGTGTTAAAGTCCTAAAAAATAGTCTGTACGGAACCCCCGGCAACTCACGCTTATCCGGTGTTTTTATAATGTTACTATCCTTCTTCAGCTTTTTTTAAGTATTTGGCAAAATAATTGTGAACTGAAATAATTTTCATAAGCAATGTAAAAATTGGGAACGGAGTTCCTTAATACTCCCGTTCCCTCCGCCTATCAATAACAATTAGCAGTCCGATTTAAAGAATAAATGCTTAAATTTCATATTGAAACTTTGCACATTCATTTTCTTTATGCAATTTTATCAATATGAATTAGTTTTCGAAACAGGTTTTACGAAATGTTTCACGAACCAATCATTTCGTGACTAATAATGGTTTTTTAAGTTATTAATAACACAACAAAATAAATATTTTAAGCATCCTTATCACTATTTGACTAATTATGATGTACATGTAGCGCATATCGCGCCAAGCGCTGCGTGGAGTTCTCAAGTTGCAACTCAACACGCAATTTCTACAGAATTCGGCAGAAAATGAGGAACGGAGTATCTATAACATTAGGTTCCCTCTGCCTACTCTGATGTGTGCGGGATACAGCGTGAAGCTGATTTATTTTTATGTAGCCACCCTATTTCCGCTTACACACTTACCTATAGAACACATTATTAATCTGTTTCCGTATGTAGGCGCGTAGAACTAAGAACTTCCCGTATATCCTGTGCAGTGTCGTCTTCAGAAAGTCACGTTCTCGCGGGTCTTCTGTGTCGAATAATTCTAATAACTGGAAGGAAACAAAATTATATTAGCATTTTATACATTATTTCCTATAAACAGTGAGATATAGTTACATATTTTATATTATATTTGATACAAATAATTTGGGAATTATGGATGACCAAAGCTATATGCTTTTGTAAATCAATTTCCTCAAAAAACAAAATAAAAACGTTCCTACTAATAAAAAAAAAGTTTGTTCCACTTTTTTTCAAAATCTACTGAATAGATTTAGATAAAACTGTAGTTTACCATAGTATGTAGACTACAATTTATATAAAGATTTTATATATGTGGCAGTAATTTGAACAACCAGTTAAAGCGGGCGAAGCCGCTTTCGGGTCAATCTAATTACTCTTAACTACTATTGATTTTATGAATTTTATAACGAAGGTCACAACATGTTACAAATGTGTTAAAGGTCAAGTAAGGGATAGTAATAAATCCTACATGCACAAACTTTATCACAATGTCCTTTTGTAACATGTGTAAATTAAAAGAGATTATATAAATTAACCAAAACATACTATAAAAATAATTAATTAAGCATTTTTAAAAGCTCATGTTGCTCACATATTGGTAATACAATCATTTGTGACCGTATTCAGTACTAATAATGTTCTTTTTCTTTCTACATAAATAGATAAAAGATGCTTAGAATTGTATATCCAACACATACTGACGAAATAATATGTTTTATATATATAAATATATTCGTAGCTAGAAATCAATATATTAAATATTTCCACTCAAGTTGCCACACTGTTGCTTTAGACCCATGATTTTGGTTACCTAGGAACGGTGTTTGGTAAGAATAAGTTAAAATTAACTTAGGTATATTTTATTCATTTATTTACTTAGAGGCCGTCGTGGCGCAGCGGCACGAGGGTGTGACTGTAACGCGACGGTTGTGGGTTCTATCCCTACTCAAGGAATTGAAATATTAATTTACTTTTATATTTCCATTTCTTCGCTCTGGCGTCGAGGCAAAGCGCGGCGTTGAATTCTGCCACTCAACACACAATGCCTCCAAAATTCGGCAGAAAGTGGAGAGCGGAGTATCTTAACACTAAGTTCCGTCTGCCTATCCTGCTGTGTGCGGGATATAGCGTAAAGCTGATTTTTTAATTTATTTTTCAGTTTCACGCCGCGTGCAGCAGGGTAGGTAGAAGCCTAGTGATATGAATTACCGCTCGCCAATTTCCGCAGAATTCCGAATTAATTGTCGAGTAGCGGAACTCAACAATACTCTAGTGTCTGGACACCAAGAAATAAAAATATTAAATATTTCATTTCCGCGAGTGGAAATCGAACACACAACCTATTGTCTTTACAGTCACACGGTTGTGGCTCCGATTGGCCTCGAACAAGTAAATTTTGATATAATTTTTATTGAATAGGTAGTAGGAGAGAAAAATAAGAAATAAATACGTATATAAGTATCCACTAGAGACACTAAAGCTATACAATAGAAAAGCATAGAAACACACGTCTTGTTTCTCGTTGTAATTAAATAATATTTGATACACAATGCGCATGTCTCAAAGTTCATTGACACTGATGACTCTATCATTATTTTGTTTGGTTTTGCTATCAAAACTATTAAATTAAATATACAAAATAGTTTAAACAACGGTGCGTAAGGCTATGCTTTTAAATGTGGGTAGATTGAAATTTCATTTCGACATAATTTAAAATGTATAAATAAATGCATCATCGAGTGGAAATCGTAACATTACATATTACAAGTATGGATAAACATTGTAAAATGAAAAATTCCTACGTTTTAACTGTTGAGGTATCTTGATTAATTTTTATCAGGTATGGGTTTGAAATATTTTACCCTTTATCCTGTTCCCGTAAAAGGAGTCTGATGATTCCACTCTGTATAACACTTTATTTTATTTTAATGCACTCGTGCACTGTCATCAACCTCTTAATACTCGTACATACCCTTTGGGTAGTCCTCGTGCTTTTCACGTGACTTTCCTCCAGTATCTTTGATAATGTGTTTTCGAAGGTCAACCGAGGACTCCCTACCTCTCCTCCCTCTCACTTTTCCATAATAAATATTTTTTGCCATTCTTTCTCCACTTACCCGCTCCACGTGCCCAAACCAGCTGAACACGTTTTTCTTCATTCTCACTGACATATACCTCTAGCTAATACCTGCCATTCTGTGTACCTCTTCATTGAGGATTCGATCAGCTAAGCTGACTCCGCATATTATACGAAGAGATCGAATCTCCACGGCATTCATCTTTCTTTCATTCTTCTTCTGTAATACCCACGTTTCATGCCAATATTATAGGAAGCCATAATTCATGCTGAGGCTTAAAAGACCTAGATATATCTTTGAGTATTTACTTATTCATCAACATTTAATTGAAAGAAAATATTAAATTATAAATATTTACAAATTCCCGACGAGTTCCAATGGCATTGCTCGTTGAGTAGCGGAACTCAACGCCGCGCTTTGCCTCGACACCAGAGCGAAGAAGATGAAAATATTAAATACTTAATTTCTTGACAGGAAATCGAACACAAACCTGTCGGCTGGTCTTCATTAGTTTCAAAATGTTTACAGATCTAGTTTTAATTTAACTTTGGAGAATAATAAACAAATGTTCGCTACTAATTAATCTTACAAAATATTATTTGGACGAATTAGGAAGTATAATTGTATTAGGGGGAACCAAATTTACTCTGCTCTACAATTTGTTTTCGTAATGAAGGACGGATAGACTTTGTTAATGAATGACGCAAGGCGGGCGTGTCAAACGAATCCCCCATTAGTTTATTAGGGTTTGTCTGTTTGTTACAACTTGTTACATTTGTAATGGAGAATGGAGTGATTCGAGGTGAGTCTTTTTATCTGAAACTCTTATTTCACCCTACTTGAGATCGGTACTTTAACAGACATTTTTTCAGATAATTTCAATAATATATCATTATTTTAATATTGTAATAAGATATTATTAATAAAATTATATAACTTTGGATTTTTATCGAACAATTTATTTGTTAATCAATATTAAAATACGACAAAAACATTGCCATCACAAATGACAAATAGATATTACAGAAAGAAGATCGAAAAAAAAGAACGAAAAAGTATGTTCATAATATCTTAGTATCTATAAAATATAGATAGGGGCCGGTAGCGAAGGTATTAAAAAGACATAAAAGCGAGTGTGCCTTAGATCATTCAGTAGGGTCAAGGACAACCCACGCGATAACACCATACACCTCCTTACCTGTTAAAGTACATGTACAAATCGATAATATAAATATCGAATATAATCGATATTTACCGAACGATTTGACCGAACGACTCGCGAAGTGTCCTCGGCATTGTATTACGTTAGGCGTGTGGCTGCATGCGAGTGAAGTGTTAAATGCTGTAGTAAATTTGAATTATTTCTTGTCATTGATAATAGATTTCAGTTGGTATAGAGTTTTTAAAAATGGTTATATCTAGGCTTTACCTCTAGCTACTCTACCTCTCTCTCTCCTTCTATCGACAAATGGCGAAACATTAAAGGTTGAGAATAAAGGTTTAATGTTTCGCCATTTGTTGATAATAAAAATTTATAAACTAAATCTCCCAAGTCTGAGATCGATCTTGAGATGCCACTTTCATTCATAAATATATAATTTACGTTTTTTCATAAATATATAATTTATGGGCCCAAGATTTGGACAGTTGTTCTTATACTCAATACAACTTATTCTTAAGTGACAAAGATACACCCATATATTATGTTTCCAGTGTTAATGATTTACATATTGATTTTACCCCTTACAAATTAAATGAATTAAAGAAACTTTTAAAATTGCTGTTAAAAATGGCAGACGCAATTTATTTTTAAGTATTATTTACAAAGCCGACGGGCTTCAGTAAAACTTTCCCTCATCAAAAACGAAACTTCTCGTAATATAAGCGCTTGTTTGTTATCACGATGATAGAGTATAATGCAAAGATATCTTATACATACAAAACCGTTAAAA
>DWGR01005151.1:0-10573 GCA_018247715.1 Heliconius burneyi
ATCATTTTTATTAATGACAAAAATAAAGTATAATATAATATTAAATAGAATTTAAAAATGTAAAGGAATTTTATTACTTTATATGTCAAATATCTTACTTTTCTCATACAATATTGTACATTTGAAAATGCAGCTTTGAAGTTTGGATCAAAGTGTCTGAGAAATGTATTATTTTATTACGACTCAACTTTATTCACTCAAATGGAAAATGGAAGTCAGCTTAGTTTTCTTTTACCAAATTTTCTGTTTGTGATTTCCATAGTTACTTTTAACTATCTGTGCAAATTTGATTTTAAAAAAAATACATATATGACATTTATTTGGTATAATAATGACACAATGAATGTTTGTCATTTTTTATTCCTTTGTAAAATATACTTATTAAGGCTTAAATCATTTAAAACAAATACATAAGGAATTAATAAATAACTTTTTATCTTTTTTGTATGGCGATTCCATAATTCAAGATATTCTACATGCAAATGTATATTCACTATAATATAACGCCTACGATTATTTTATAGCAACTCTTGCAATGTTCTGCTTGTTTAGGTTTTATGTAGTAAGTGTTAAGTGTTGTTGTTATAAAAACAAAATAACACATTGACATATATAAATGCTATTGCAGTTTCTTTCTGTGATTTCCTATGTGACCAAAAATAAAAGGAATTTTTCAGCAACAAAACTGACTACCACTTTTATCTCTAGTCACTTTTATAAAAGATTTGAATTTAAAATTGTGTAAAAATAATTAAAATTTTACAGTATAAATAAGGAAAATTTAGGTTTATTGAAAATATATACAAAAAATTAAGGCGATACCTAAAAAAAACAAAGAAATCACTACACCTAGGTAATACACGGTATCGTTGATAATTCAATAAATCGTTTTAACGTGATTTGCATCACGTTACGTCATTTACATATAATAAAGAATTAAAAATGGCGCGTCTGTACATTGAATATATTTACAAAATTATAATTGAGGGGGGCTTAGGAAAAGTAATCTACCCTAACTCCACAAAAAAAACTGTCTGTTTGTCTGTTTAGTTGTATATTTGTAGTCGGCACTCTTCTGAACTACTTCATCATAATTACAGGCTTTGATACAGACGGATTTGAATGAAACATTTTTGGTTATTTAGGTATTAAGTCTAGGCAACATTTACATCATCAACATCTATTTCTTCTTTGTTTCGAAATGTATCGGTCCCGTTAAGCGACCACCTTGAACTTTTTGGCATTACTCTCTCATCAAACCTTAGCTTTGGATCTTATATTGAAACCAGAGCTCAATTGGCCGCTAAGAAACCTGATGTGGAACCTTAACAGCCCGTCTTAACTATAAGAGATACAAATATATTGCCTTAGGTAAAATTGAACAACAAGCTAGGAGTACTTCCGTGTAGTGCAGGCGGTAACAGTTGAGGTCTATTTTATAATGATAGGTATATTATTGAAGACTTTATCTCGTCTGTTGCATGTTTTTATAGTCTATTTTTACCTACACTATCTTCTTATACAGGAGTTCCTTAACAGTATAATAGATAATTAGATATATACGTTATTAGATATTAAAGCGTGAATGAATTTACGATAATGTCGTGAAAAAACATATTAGAAGTCATTATAATTGTTAGTCAATTCTGTGTATTAAATGAATAATCATGTAATTCAAGTGGGCAAGGCCGCGAATATACTTTTTCTGTTATGTTCCTTTTTTGTGTGCAAAAAAATGGAGTTTTTTTCAAACCAAAAGAATTTTGTAAGAAATTAGCGTTACCCAACTTGGTAGGTCTGTAGATAAAATTAACGTCGGCTTTAAGCCTTTTTCCAAGGGAAATCCAGTACATGATCCCATCTTAATTAACGACTTTCGGAAGTGATCCTAAGCGCTGCTTCCTAAACCTCGGAGCTTCCGTTAATTCTGGAAACTTATTTGTGTAGCGAAGGGTCTTATTCTTTTACGAATTACTCTACATATATACAACTGTAATAAGGTGTTTTATCTTAGTTACCCTCTTAGATTATTGGCTTTGAATATGCATATATTATAAATGTAATATTTTTTCAAAGCAAACAAGATTTAGAAATAAAGATTAGGCAACGAGAACATTGGAGTTGCTTACCTAATTTGGTGAATAAATAGATAAATATAAAATATTTTTAGTATCTACATTAGCCTTAATGTATATAAACTTAGTATAATTGAATTTAAAGTTAGTTGTCATTTTCTACTGGATAACATTAGAATTAAACAATGCAATTTGCGGAATATGCCATCAGAAACCTCGTTCACAAAATAATAACATAAACGAGCATTAGGTACTGCATTTTATTTAACCAGAGCTTTCAAGAAATGGAATCTGAGATATTTAATGGCAACTGTGTATCCAATTTGACAGCTAATTATATTATTTTAAAATTTCTAAACTGTTATACAGTGTTTTTGTCAGCACCACTTTAAATAAAACCACATCTTTAACTTATCTATAAACGCCTAATACAATTAAAAAAATCCCAAAATTGAAAAAGTTTTTTTTCAAACAAAATAAATAATAAAATTATCGTTGTAAAATAAAACGCCATTTGTTAAGGACGACGCACGCACACATAAACCTATCAAAGGGAAACCGCCGCACACGCCTTATTCGGAAATAGAGTCGTATGTTACGTATTCGCGATAAAGTTCAAAGTTGTTAAACATTTAGTAGCATTTTTGTAGTAGTAAGTGTTTACGTAATTGGTATTTATGGTTTTGTATGTTTTGCCGAATTTTGGAGACGTTATTTTTATATTAGCGAAGAAATGGAAATATAAAGGTAAATAAATATTTAATTTCCTTGAGTAGGGATCGAACCCAGAACCGTCGCGTTGCAGTCACACACTTGTGCCCCTGTGCCGGCTTCTGATATTACTCGGTACATAATAAGCGTTCAGATTTCGTTTCGTCTAGCTAGTAAGTGCCGAACTAGCTCGGAAAGTGATAATAGAATGCCTTAGAACGTGTGCGTTCAATTTCACGCAGGGTTGGGTATAGCATTCCGTACACAAGCTTTGTTATTTTTTACCAGTCCAAGGTTTTTATACTTGGATTTAGTCTTTTTTCCAATATTTTTATATAGGTGTGTTATATTTATTAATAATAGTTATTTGGTGTGGAGAATAACAAAAAAATAAAGGTTTGATTCGCAGGCAATACCATGCCAATAACGAGAGTATCATGACGCAGTTATAGCTTATCTATAGCATAATCTGGATAAATTCATTTCCAATGTAAGATTTAAATATTGTGACAATAAAGTATCCGGAAATTGTAAATAATACAAAAAGTATTAATTTATTCATCAATATTTATTTTGTCGCCTTCATGCTTCTTCCAATCTTCAAAACATCTTTTATAATCACTTTCCGGGATCTTCTTTAGCTCTGGCGTAATCTCTCTTCTTTAATTCTCTTTTTGTGTCTTCAATTGACGCATAACGGTGTCCTCGGAGTGGCAATTTGAGTTTAGGGAACACGAAAAAGTCAGCCGGAGCTAGGTCTGGTGAGTACGGTGGTTGATCGATTCGAGTTGTTGGTCTTAAATTCGGCCACGACGTGAGCTCGAAGTGATGGTGCATTATCGTCATGCAAAATCCACGAATTTTCCTTCCATAATTCCGGCCGTTTCCTACGGATTTTCTCGCGCGAACGCCTCAATACTGCTAAATAGTATTCCTTATTGACTGTTTGTCTCTCCGGAAGGAATTCATAATGGACTTCATTTTTGACTTGCTTTGGCACGGTTTTTTCGGTTTTGGCTCGTTTTTGGTCTGCCATTTCGATGATTGTTGATTTGTTGGCATGTCATACTCGTAGAGCCATGTCTCATCGCTAGTTATGATGCGTTCCATGAATGAGGGATCAGCATTGGCACGCTTCAGCGTGTCTAAAGAGGCTTCTTCACGATGCTTTTTTTTGCATGAAATTCAGCTCTTTTGGAACAAGTCTGCTAGCGACCTTTCTCATGTCCAAACTGTCAACCAAAATCAAACGAACCGACTCTCGAGAGATGTTAAGGACTTTTGCTAACTCTCTAACACTGGTATGACGATTTTCGAGCACAGTTTTCTTCACAATTTCAATGTTTTCAAAAATTGGTATCAGAGGTCAGCACAGTGCTACCAACTTACAACAAAAAAAAATTGAAAAATAATTAACGCGTGACTTTTAAATTGAAATTCCCGGATACTTTATTGTCATAATTATCATGGACGTTTTTTTTTTCGAATGTGACATTAATGCTGTTAGCCTTATTGGCTTTTACAGCGACACCGGTTGGGAAGGGAAGAGGGTACTCTTTCCCTGAGGAATAATCAGGCACTGAACTGAAAGGGCCCCACTTTCAAGTTAGTGAGGTAGGTCTGGGGACCTTGGGATTATAGGCTATTATGTTAGGCTTCGGCAATTAAATTGTGTTTTTTTAAATTTAAAATATAAATAAATGTGTCTAATAATTAAGTCAATTTTTAATTTGACTTTGACACATTTAGAAAATGTACGGGCAAAACAAATATTTTTTAACAACCTTTATGAAAATAAATCCTCGTGTACAACCTGTGTGCAATGCTTGTTGTGAATATATATTTTTACACGTGAACGTGTACCTAAAAATCCTGTATCCTGCACACTGCAGGGTAGACAGAGGGAACCTGGGAACCTATTGTTAAGATACTTCGTTTCCCACAAGCGAACCTACAATCTTTTGCACCACACCTTGCGCCACTACTAACCTCAAAAAATCTATTTAAATTAATAAACATATCTAATTAAATAGATATTTTCAAATAAGGAAATAAGCTTCACGTGAACCCTATTTGATGGTGTCATAAAGGAATTGCAAATTAAGGAATGTTTCGCTCAGTGCGGAATTAATTTACTCACCCTTTTACACTTATATTACGCTGTCTTTGTTGTGCCGTCGGAGATGGTATTTGAGGTCCGTGTCGTGTTCGTCGAACTCATTTGACGTGTTGCTAATAATTATGTTATTATTGCCGCAATTGTTTATTTTAGTAGTACTAAATATGAAATAAATAGACATTTAGATGTTTTTAAGTAAATTTGACGTCGTTTTGCAGTAGGTCCACGTCGGAGAATGATACCTGCTCTAGTAGACGGAGGGCGGCGTTGCGTCCCGTCACTTAATATATAATCTAAAAAAAAAGGACAGAAGAAAACATAGAACGAGTCAATCAGTCTTTTTGTGTTGATCCTGGCCCCTCAATTCGGAAGCGTGCAAGTGCTTTGAACGTGCATAGATTATCCTTCAACGTATTTTGCGCAAAGATCTAAAGCTGCATCAAAGATCTAAAGCTTATAAAATTTATAAAATTCAATTGGTGCAGTAGTTGAAGCCCCAGGATCCTATTCAAGGACTAGAATTAGTAAACGAGATAACTGAGATTACAAACGTTCACCAACATCATATTCTCTGATGAAGCTCATTTTCATCTGAATGGGCATGTTAACAGGCAAAACTGTCGCTATTGGAGTACAACTAATCCGAAACGCAAGCATCAGAGACCTCTTCATTAACCAAAAGTAACCGTATAGGCTGCAATGTCATCGCGAGGAATAATCGGCCCACACTTTTTTAAAGACGCGGGGGGACGTGCACTTACAGTTAACTCAGAACGTTATGTGAAGGTGTTAGATGATTTTTGTTGCCTACACTGCAGAATTCTCCTGGCTATAGTCAAAGGACATGGTTCTAGCAGGATGGAGCGATGTCACACACGTCTAATGTGCCTCTACCACGAGTTCGTGAGATTTTTCCAGGAAAATTAATCTCCAGAAGAGGGGGACATAAATTGGCCTCCACGCAGTCCTGATTTGTCCTGAGTCCCGATGGACTTTTTTCTTTGGGGTTTCCTTAAATCTAAAGTGTACGTCAACAAACCAACTTCTCTGGCGTAATTAAAACAAAATATTCGCCACGAAATGGAAGCCATCACTGAGCGTACTTGCCAAGCCGCCATAAGAAATTTTAGCGTTAGGTTGAATGAGTGCCGTGAACGCGAGGGTAAACATTTGGATGACATTATTTTTAAAAAATAAATTCCCAAAGTCCGTATTTTAGAAATAAATAAATATTTTAATAATAAACTACTTCGTTTTTTTAATGATATATATAATTTCTTTTGAGACACCTTGTAAAACAAAGCGAAAAGCGTTTTCCGATATACGAGTATAACTTTTAAAGCACCTAACTGATTAATAGATGGGTGATTCAAGGGCAAATTTTATATTTATCTACACAGCATGTATATTTTAAGTGGGTGTTTTAGCGGGTGAAGCCGCGAGCAAACCAATAGTACCAATTGTGATTAAAAACATAAAAACTATTTCACTCCGCGACAAGATTGCGCAGTGTCAAATTGTGTTGATGTTTTTGATACGTGACGATTGAAGGTTTAGGTGACCCACACATTTATATGTCTTTGCAAGATGCATCTCTGCAATAGGAATAAGTACGGTTGGAATTGACGGTAACATTTTAAATATTTAAATGGCAACACTGTATGGAACTAGAGACCAGTCGTGGCGCAGCGGCACTAGGGTGACTTGTGCGCTGCAAAATCGACTGGTTGTGGATTCGATCCCCGCTCGAAGAAGTGAAATATTTATTAGCGTTTATGTTTCCATTTTCTTCGCTCTGGTGTAGAGGAAAAAACGCTGCGTTGAGTTCTGCCACTCAACACGCAATGCCTTTAGAACTCGGCAGAAAGTGGGGAACGGACTGACTTAACACTAGGTTCTACTCTGTCTACCCTGCTATGTGCGGGACATAGCGTGAAGCTAAAGAAGAAACTGTATGGAAGTATGATCTACCAATTACCATTAGCTAGCTACCATTGAATTAAGTATCAAAATTTTGCTACTCTTATTTTGTGAAGAGTAACTATTGACTTTCTCGCCGGCTCTGTTCAGTAGAATTGCTTGCTTTTTAGCATTTTTATTTTCATTCAGCAATTTAAGTACCTACTTGTAAAAGTTTGCTTAAATAAAAAATATTTTTAATTTGTATTATAATAAAAATTTATCAAGCTATACTCAGATTTCAGCAAAAATTTTATAAATTCTTTTCTTTTTATAAGATGCAAGCTTGTTATTAAATATAATGTTCTATGAAATATTAAATAAAATAAATTTGGAAAAAATATTAATTCATTTTTTTCAGACTACGCTTATGTAGCTTCAGCTACGCTTCGGTCGATTTTATATACAAAATAAGAAAAATATTTTTTTTAGCTTCACGCTGTATAACGCACAAACCAGGGTAGAGAGAGTGAACCTGGGATATTATTGTTATGACACTCTGTTCCCCATTAAGATGATTGTTACGTTACCAGAGCGAGGTAATAAAATTACTTAAAATTTCAGTCCCCCTGAGCGGGATTCGCACCCACAACTGACGTGTTAAAATTTGCACGCTGGTGCCTCTGCGCCACGGCGGACTTAATTCAATTAACTTGTTAAAAGAATTCATTTTATAATAAAAAATAATTCCAGACAGCTTTTTTATTCCATCTAAAAATGCTGCAAGTAAATTCGTCCCTAAATAGCGAACAAGCGTAAATCCTTTCTATTTTCATGTCTTATATGTCAAGTATAACGTAATAGAATGTAATTTGCATAATAGAATATATTCTGTTGAGGACTGGTGCATACATTACGTGATACGAAAGTAATAAATTATACAAGTATTTTCTTCAAAGTAATTTTTGCACAGCATCTTTTAAATTTGCATTCATCTTTCTATTCTCATAAATGAAATCTATTTTTAGGGTTCCGTACCTTTTAAGAAAATAAAAACACCCTTATAAGTTCACTTTGATCACCGCCGCCCACGACCCCGTACAATACTAGAGTTGCTGGGCATTGCCGGCCTTTACGGTGGAGATAGACGCTCTTTTTGAAGTTACCCAAGTCATATCGATTTGGAAACACTGTCGCGGATAGGCCATTTCACACGTCTGTGGCGCATGGAGATATAACGATTGCAAGATTATAACGATTTATATTAAACAATTTAACGTAGACTTAAAATGAAAAAATCCGTTATTTACCGGTTCCATAGGAATGTCGAGAGATTCTTCCGTGAGGCTGCTCTACTTCCTAGTCTACCTTCATAACAATTTTCAAGTGTCTAAAGTTTATACTTTTTTGGATACACTGTATTATATATATATATATTTATTAAATTAAACCCCAAAAGAAACACTTTTTAGTTCTACGTCTTTTGGACTACATTAAATTAGTCGTCCTGAAACGTCGGGTTTCTATTAATGATTAAAAAGTTTTATTTAAAACGTTTAATAATCGCGAAAATCTCAAATATTATTACTGTTTTATAGACCGATTTATTCCGACTCATTTAAAATAATACCTTTATCTGCTTGAAGATTATTTTTATGTAAAAAAATGTACCTATAAAATTTCTGAAATATTAAAGAAGAAACTTAATTTAAAATATCGAAATTATATTAGATCTAGCTTATGGTACAAAATCTGCTAATAAATGCCTCACTAAGTATCGCTTCTTACTTATCTTTCCCTATAAAACAGTATCTACGTAGTCTCTGGGGAAGAATTAGTAAACATCTGTTATTTGTAATTTCTGCGACTGAACACTGATAAAATTTGCGTTATGAGGTCACTTGAGGCAAAATGCTACAGATATAACTAATAAGTAACAGTGAATAGCGAGGCCGTCGTGGCGCAGCGGCACATGGGTGTGACTTCTGTGACAGTGAAATATTTAATCACATTTATATTTCCATTTCTTCGCTCTGGTGTCGAGGCAAAGCGCGGCTTTGAGTTCTGCCACTCAACACACAACGTCTCCAGAATTCGGCAGAAAGTGGGGAACGGATTGTCTTAACACTAGGTTCCCTTTTCTTACCCTGCTATGTTCGAGATACAGCGTAAAGCTGATTTATTTATTTTTACAAAATAAAACCGATTTTGATATCTTTTCTTTTCGTGCGGTCGTAAAAGGGTTATTAAAATTTAATTACTCGTAGGCAGCGTTACGCTACAAGACATTGCCTATTGTGTGACAAAACTCAACGCCGCGCCTTGTCTATCTGAGTGGAGAAATGAAATTAATTTCAATATAATAATTCTCGAGATCGATTCGGATTGTGCCACGATAGCTGCTTGTCGTTTTTAAAATTTAATGTTTTCAAATGTTTAAAAAAATTAAGCACTCCTTCGTGAAGAAAATATGATTTACACATTCATGCCAAAGATGGATGACCATTTAAGAATTTTTACTGGTACAATAAAATTTAGAGACACAGACTCTGTCAGTGACAAATTGACTATGACAATTGTCAAGTAGGTATTTTAGAAAAATCACATATGTGGCGGCTTCTCCACATAGGATCAGGAGAATAAAATTAATTTAATATATATAACAAGATTGCCTCGGGTTGGTAACGAATCTATATTATATAGGTCGTAGCTATCGCGAGTTCACTCATTTACCAACTGCGCATTCGGGGTGCTTGTCTTTCAATGAAATTTAAGAAATAATTTAGTTTTTTACCAAACTTTATTAATAAATAGTAGACAACAGTCATGTAAACATAACATAAAATAAATCAAATCTGCTTCACGCTGTATCCCACAACCATCACGTTACAGTTTTGCACTACGACGGCGAGTTGACAAATTAAATTATGTTTCAATTTGCCAATACTGTGAATGTTGTATACACAGACAAATGGTTTACATAGACAATGGTCTAAAAAATAATTATAGAAGAGTGAAACTGAAAGATCACTAAAGCTCGCTTTCAGCGCGTCGAGGTCGGAGACAACAATTAAACTGTCAAATAAGGAATTACGTGCGAAAGACATTGTTATTGAAAGTTGAATTATTATTTGAAACCGCGCTCTTTGAGATGGATTCAAATTTAAATCAAGTTCGCCCTAAGCATTCATTTTGTTATGCTTTGTATCAGATTCTGCAATTAAAGCTATTTATTCGCTGAGTCGTTTTCTAATATATATATATATATATATATATATATATAACCAAAATGTTTTGTTTGTAATCAAAGTTATTTACTTATTAGCCGACTTCTTTTAAAAGTCATATTAAGTATTTAAATAAATTTTATAACCGATTACAAATTATTTGTATTTTACGATTACATTTTATACGTATATCGATTATGGTTAAAACTTTTAAGTAATCATTACATTGTTACCTTCAATTGGATGATAATATTTTTAAGGGTCCGTACATTAAAAAGAAAAAACCGAACCATTTTAAAAAAAATCAACTCACGCTTTATCCCTCACACGAGAGGGAAGACAGAGGGTACCTAGTGTTAAGACACTCTGTTCCCCACTTTCTGCTGAATTTTAAAGACATTGCGTGTTGAGTGGCAGAACTCAACGCCACGCTTTGTCTCGACACCAGAGCGAAGAAATAGAAATATAAACGAAAATAAATATTCTACTTCCTAGAGTGGGGATCAAACTGACAACCGACGCGTCGCAGTCATACTCTTATA
>DWGR01005152.1:0-10572 GCA_018247715.1 Heliconius burneyi
AACCGTCGCAGTTTTTCCAGAACTCTAATTAGAACGAAATAATTTGCAGCGTTATTAGAGCGAGAAAATGAAAATATTAAGTATTTTATTGTCTTGAGTGGGAGTCGAACTCATAAACACGTTACAACTCGCACGTATGTGCACCTGCGCTTCGACTGGTTTTGTGCAGCCGTAAGTAAAATATAGTCATATGTAATACACTAATTTTCCTCTCGGCTTTGCCTGCGTAAAGGCCTTAATTATGAGTATCGCCAATCTTTAACATCCTGGGCTTCATTCTAATGCATATTTTATACATATAAACATTGAGTGTTTATCTATTAGTAAAAGTGGCATTAAAATAAGTTAAGCTAGATATTATGGTAGACATAGCTATTTCAGGTTATTATGACCTTATCCTACTTTTACGAGCTTAACATTTTTAATCCTATTTCATTAATTTATAAATAGCTACAACCGTACCTGTTAATATATTCAGATATTAGTAAGAAGATTCTCTCAAAACAGTTTTCATTTCGATACTAGAACATTACAATTAGCTTGTGAGATTTTGGAATAAATTATACCATTCAGTAAAGTGTTCGTAAAAAATATAAATGGTATTTTAAACGGATTTGTACACTTACAATTTACGAAGCGCGTATGTAGAATTACAAGCAGCAATAACTTCACAAGGACCTACAAAGTATGTAGGTAAACGTTAGTTGCGTATACGAGTAAAAATGGTAATTTTCAGATAATAAAAAAGTAAAATTTATTTTAGTTCTTTTATATAGAATTAAATAAAAAATATTTTCTTTAGCTTCATGTTGTTTTTCCCACTTTTCGACGAATTTTTAAAGACATTGCGTATTTGCATTGCATCATCCACGAGGTGGAATTCGACCATTCACTTACCATTCATCATTCACTTGTTACAGGGCGAGAAAAATATAATTTCCCTGGTTAGGAATTGAACACAACCGTCGCTTTTACCACTGCGCCACGACAACCTCTTATAAAATTTCTCTCTTATATAATTTTAAATATTTATTCGATTGTAATATATTTATTTGCTACAGCCGCAAAACATGGTGTTAACACTTTACTGCGTAAATGGTAGCCCTCCATGCAGATCGGTATTTATGTTAATACATAAGCTGAATTTAACTGATGTGAAGTTTGTCGAAATGAATTACCAAGAAAAAGAACAATATCACGAGAGCTTCTTGAAGGTATACGCGGCTTTTTAGATATATTTAATATATTTTTTTAATTATAAAAGAACAGGTTCACGCTGTATCCCGCACACAGCATTGTAGGCCGAGGGAACCTTGTGTTAAGACACTCCGTTCCCCACTTTCTGTCGAATTCTGCAGGCATTGTGTGTTGAGTGACAGAACTCAACACCACGAAAATGGAAATATAAACGTAAATAAATATTTCACTACCTCGAGTAGGGATCGAAGCCACAACCGTCGCGTTTTTGTCACACTATTGTGCCGCTGCGCCACGACCTAATTATATTCTATAAATATAAATACTTGAAATCACACTATATTATAGACGTATCAAAGAATCATAAAATAATGCCTCGAAGAAGGCGGAAAGAAAAAGCAGTGTCTTGAAGACTAATTCCAGGTACTAACTATAATTTATAATTTCAGATGAATCCTCAGCACAGCGTTCCCACATTGAAAGACGACGATTTTATCATCTGGGACAGGTAAGAAATCTGTAAGTCTAAAATATAAGGAGGGAGAAAAATATTTTTCTTAATTAAAATATAACGTAGTTAAATACATCTAAAACTCGCATACCAAGGGTTTCGTACTAATTTCTTGATTGTCTCAATCAACAGAAATTTTGACAAACTTCTTCATCTTCTTCTTTATTTTTACTGCAAGTTCTCACCTCTTGCCAGTTTCCATAATTGTACGTCCAGGATACTCCCTAAATCTTTCGATAAAGCGGCGAATTTTATACAAAATCTTTTGATTGCCTTGACTTTCCTTAAATCTTAATTTTTTCCATGTTCCAAGGGAACGTATTTTTAAATATTTGTATACACCAACAAGTCTTTTTCGGGAAAATGTCGACTAGTGCCGAAATAAACTTGTGTAAACGTGTGTAAACTTGTGTAAAACTGTTGAGGCACCTTATTATACTCGGGAATGTTTCCGTATGAGGTGAAAAATCTGGTTCATTTCAACCAATGCGTACCTACCAGTACAAGCGGGATACAGAATAAAGCTGGGTAAAAAGGAAAATATATATATTAAATATAATCAACTATTCATAGCAGGAAAAATATTTTTCCACTACTAATATCGGATGCTTGGTTCATTACTGGTCAGCCAACGGAACTGCTTGGATTGCAGTAACAAAATGCTTGATTAAAGGCTGACACTGTCGCCAAATCACGTACAAATAATATTCGTTCTTTATATTATTTAATAACTATTTCTACGAGACCGTCATGGCACAGGGATACAGTTTTTTGTGGGTTCGATTCACATTTGGGGGAAAATTTATTTTCATTTCATCGCTCTGGTAAAAACAAAAAGCGTGGCGTTGAATTTAGGCAATCATTATACAATGTCTTGAAAATTGTGACGGAAAATGGAGAACGGAGTGACTAAACACTTGGTTCGTCCTGGTGTCTCTGCTATTTGCGGAACACAGCGTAAAGCTAAAAATAAGTTAAATATTTTTAAAGTGCTTTTTCACACTTAGGAAAAATAAATATATACTTATTAGGAAAACATATAATATGAAAATTACTTGTTATTTATTCTACACTAGTGTTGAATAATGGTTTCGTCTGGATTTTAATATATATAAATTAATTTATAATTTTATTATATTAACAACGAGGCCGTCGAGGCGCAGGGGTACAAGATTGTGACTGTCAAGCGATGCTTGTGCGCTCGATCCCCACTCTAGGAAATGAAAAAAATATTTAAATTTATATTTCCGTTTCTTCGCTCTGGTATCGAGGCAAAAAGCGCGGCATTGAGTTCCGCCACTCAACACGCAATGCCTCCAGAATTCAGCGGAAAGTAGGGGATGGAGTGTGTTTACACTATGTTCCCTCTGCCTACCATGCGTGTGCTGGATACAGCGTAAAGCTGATAAAAAAGTTAATAGTTACCTCATTCATCAGTTACCTTTGTTTCAGTCACGCTATAGCCATTTATTTGACTACAGTATATGGAAATCATGATGTCTTATATCCCAGCGATCCTAAGAAACGAGCTACTATTAATAATAGACTATTTTTTGATACTGAAAAATTATTTCCGGCTCTACAAGTCGTGGTAAATTACCTATATAAAATATTGTGGAAAAGTTGCAAGTCCTTGTTCAGTCAGCGTCTCTCATTTGCCCGTAATTCTATATTTCTTTTCCTCACAGGCAGCCACATTGTGCTTATTTATTTTCTCAGGGACAGAGTACCCTCTCCCCCCCCATCGGTGTCGCAGTAAAAGTAAATAGGGCTAACAGCATTGACCTCATGCTCAAAAAAAAATTGCCCGTGTAGGAATTGAACTCACAACCGTCGTCGCCACAACAGCCTCATTATAAGTAATTTCTTATTTTTGCCAATCTGCATGTATTTAATCGGATTTGGATTTTAGTATTATGTGACCGGTGTTCGAATCCAACACACCTAGAAATTGGGCTATTTCCAGTATTTTTATATAAGTGTTTATAATAAAAATTTAAAGTCAACTAAGTCAGCCAAGGCAAAATTTTATGTATGTATATTATTCATAAAACATATTTAAATATAGTATCTTGTAAAAATAATAATATATGAATGCTCTGTGAAGTAGCACAAATTCACGACTTTAAAATAAAAAATTGTGTATTTTTTTAATTTGCTGTGTCTTTTCCCGAATATCGTATATTCAATGTCTTGAATTTTATATGCTATTTCTAGAGACCGGTAATATACGAAGGAGAAAAAACTTTCAGAAAGGAATATTTGGATAAAATCCCAATAGTGTACGATTTTGCAGAGAAATTGCTCACTAAACCTTATTTTGCTGGGGACGAAATCACTTTGGCCGATATTTGCTGCGCCTCCTCTATCAGCACTTTAAATATTGTAATGCCAATTGATAAGAATTTGTAAGTATAACAAAAATATATTATAAATTTGTAGGCTTTCCTTTATAGTGGTTAGGTTAGTACAAGCTTATTTTTTTTTCATCTCCCCGTTGTATCTTGCATACAGCAGGGTTTCGTGTTTAATGCAGAAGGAGCCCAGTGTTAAGACACTCCGCTCTCCACAAGAGCATTAGTAGATAGAACAATATATTTCATACAATTAAAAAGCGATTATACGATAGATTTGGGGTCGATAACCACACGTGGTATGAATTTACATTTCCTGCTCTGGTAAATACAGTTGCGCTATCAAAGTAGTGTCTCGAATTCGGTAAAAAACTTAGAAAGCGTAATATTCTAACACTAAGTTTTCTCTGCCTAGATATCCTAAGCTGTGGTCATGGCTAGATCGAATCTCAGAAGAAGAATTTTACAAGCAAGGCAATGAACCCGGCTTGAATATTATGAAGCAACTTATCCAGATGCTGATGTCGTAGTCTTTAATAATTCATTGAGAATGACGAAAATAATATTAAATAAGACTCGCTGTCTATCCGTCTGTCTTTCTGTCTGCCTGTCTTTTTGTCACCAAGCTGTTAAAACCATTACGCAGAGAATCCTCGAGATTCTCTCTCTTAGGTTATAAACAGATCTTTCTGCTCTTTTTTGGAGAATGGATTTAGAATTCATATTTGCATCACTGCCCCTTAGCAGCATTCCATAATATGAAATACTATGAAAATAACTATAGTCTAGTACAAGTTATAATCTTAAAAATAATATTGTAATTTGTATCAGAGAAGCAGTTTAACATTATTAATGTAGCAATGTCAGATGAGATTTCTTATTTTATATTAATTGTACGAGTACCTCCCGCGTCTTGAAACTGAGACGACTCAATGACAAATTATTTCAATTTGTATTTTCCACGCTTAACATCATATTTAATGACGAAATTAAACATAATACCTAATAAATCTTAAAATAGATTAGAAGAAGTATCTTATTAGTTATATTCGAGAGGCCAGTCGTGGCGCAGAGGCACAAAGCGTGCCGGTCGGTGCAAAAATATTTTCGTATTGTTCATACAAAGGAAAATATTTTATTTAACTTCATCTTTCACACTAAAATTTCCAGGCTTGAAACACATTTGTGCTACTCTTATTGATACCGCATCAGGTCTGTAAACCGCGGCGTTCGTCGCATTTTTATCTTTTTTGTAATAAAACTTTAAAATGTAGTTTGCTAGCTTGAAAAGTAATTAAAAAATGGCGGGAAAAGATTTTTTTTATTTATTGCACCTTCAGAATGTCACATTTAAAGGCATTCAAACTTGATTACTAATAACACATTCAAAGTACTTATTAAATACGTTTGCCCCGACCTATTATTATATTATAAAATGGAATATTTGTTGTTAGAAAAGGTGTTTTGAAAATTACCACGTCAGTATTATAGTAAAAATTAAGCCATGTTAGCCGCGGAGGGTTAATATATAAATAATATTTTATATATATTTAATTTAAAACATTTAAATTGTAAAAATTAAAATAGCTCTGGGAGACAATAACGAATTACCACGTACAAAAGAATTAATTAATTCCCTCAGCTTTGACTGCACTTTACGGGTGCACTTGAAGTATATAAATCACTTGTTTAAATGAAAAGTGCAACTGTCGCTGTAAAAGGCCAAGTTTTCTTTCTGAGTTTGTAATTAGTTTTGCATTTTTCAATCCTAGAGACTGTCACGTACCTTTACTTTTGACAGCCGGTTTCTATGAATTACAGATTATTATAACTGATCTGACTAACTGCAAGCGATGGGTGTAGGTTCGATTTTTCAGATTTTTGGATCAGATTTGGTAATAAATGTGGCATGAAGTAACGCCACTCAATTCATAATGACATGAACTGAAAAAAAAGAGAACGGTGTATCTTATACTAGGTTATTTTAGTCTCACCTGCTGTATGCAGGACAAAACTTTTTTGTTACAAAAGGAAAACTAGATTTTACCATTTATTCGTTCTAAATGAGAATGGTAAGCACCTAATATTATCATCTTATATTTTTATCTTTTTATATTTTATAGTTTTCATAGCAGCGTAGGCAGAGGGAACCTGAGCAACCTAGTGATAGGGCACTCAATTTCCCGCTTCCCACCGATTTTTTTAAGGCATTACGTGTTGAGTGACAAAACTTAACTCCGCGCTTTACCTCCTTACCAAAGGCAGGAAATGAAAACATTAAATATTACATTCCCCCAAGGGGGGACCGCAACAATCGCGTTCACAGTAAAACACTTGTATAGCGCTAAAATTAATAAAAAATGATTTATCAGTTTGGAAGCTATGATGGCACAGACAAACATACAAAAGCACAGATATACAATTACACATACGAGTATACACAGTCACGTCAAACTTATAACACTAAAAGTGTCAGAATAGAATTTGAATATATAGTCAAGTCATAAAAGACTCAATTAAAATATGTAAAATTATTCTATATTTGTAAACCGATCCAATTTTTATTTTTGTTATATCTTTTATGTATAGAATCGACTTTTCTCTACTTTAGTTATATAAAAAGACAACATAAAATCATTTTGATATAAATTTTATACAATTTCAGTGACACATTTAATCCCTATCATTAATGGTGTTAAATTAATTAAAGCGGATGCTTCGGTAACGATGCCACTGACAAAATATAATTTTTTAATATATATATTTTTTTTATTAAAATAAATATATATTTGAGCCGTCGTGGCGCAAGGGCGTAATTGTGGTTATAGGTTTCCTCTTTTCGAGAGAATGAAATATTAGATATCTTAAACGAAAAGTGAGTAAAGAAAGTGTCTTAATTAAAACAGAGAGCCTTATCACTACATATCCACATTTCCTTTGCCTACCCTACTATGTACGGGATACAGAGAGAAGTTACAAAAAAAATAATATTAAATAAAGAAGCAGCGCGAGGCCACTAGTCTTACATAATATACATGCTTCCATGTCTATTTACATATAAATTATGTTCTTTGATCACTCTGTATATCAGTGAGACCCGTGATTAATACCGACGAGGGGCCTGGTAGGTCACAGCGGGTTGGCAGCCTCTTCCTATCAGTGGACTAGAAATAAATGAATTCAGGCAGAAAAGTCTTATTGGACCATCATGTAATAATACTTTGTTTGATAATTTTTTATTTTTTTTTTCTAATTATACAAGACAAAAAATTTTAGATTCTTTGTTCTATTCGATGATATAAATATTTTCAAATCCTGGTTCAATTAAGGGGTCGTTAAATACAAAATAGCTCTATATTTAGCCCTAATAAAAAAAATTGTATATATCTTTTATGGAAAAAGACATGGTAAACGAGCGTACGGGTAATCTGATGGTAAGTGATCACCGCCGCCCACGACCCCGCGTCACACCAGAGGAGCTACTGGTGCGTTGCCAGCTTTTGCGGTGATTGGGCGGCAGAGCCCGGCATTACCTAATTCGAAATGCAGTGGCATAAAGCCACTACTTCACGCTGGTTTTAAATGCCGGGGGTGGTAATGATCCGGTCGAGTCTGCCCATGAGTGTTGTCATTGCTGACGACGTGACTCTCCAACTCGTACTTTAGTCGCCTCTTACGACACCACCTCTTACGTACCAGAGTGATCCTATTCTAAACCGAGAGCACATGGCACGGCATATCAAAGGACTTCAAGGCATCACTCTTCATATTTTACATATAGCAGAGTAGACGAAAAGTGTCAAGTCACTACGGTTTCTACTTTACTAAATATTGAGTGACAAAATTCATATTTTCAGAGCTCGGAAATGAGAATAATTCATTGTTATAACTAAGAATCGAATTCACCATCATCGCAATTACATTAAGATGCTGCTTAACTGCGCCACGATGGCCTCAATAAAGTAAACTAATTGGTAGAAATTCTTCAAAATTTTCAAGTATGCACCAAATAAGTGACTTTAGAAGGCGATGCTTTCAAATCTTTATACTTAGAACTAATTAAAGCGAAACTTGCCGAAACTTGCGAGTTTTTGAGTCAAATTAAAACTTTTTTCAAATAGAATTTCCTTCCGGAAGAGGAGAAGTTGTTTAATATTTTGTTAATTAGAATAAGAGTTGTAGTCACCAGATCGTCGTTGTATGTAAGAGCACTCTTTTCTTTATTTCTCATATTGCATGCCATTGCAAGAAGATAACATACCACTTTATGTAGCTAAGATTGTTAAAATATAAATATTTAAAATCAAAAAATTGTTTAAAATTTAGTGTTAAGTTTTATATTCTCAGATTTTATTAAAATATTTTTTTAAATAAAATATTATTAAAAAAGCTATCTTAAGTCGTCACTCATTGCCCCAATTTCTTTTTTTTTCGAACTTGAAGTTAATGCTGTTAGCCCTATTGACTTTTATAACGACACCGATTTGGTAGGGAAGAGGGTACTCTGTCTGTCTGTGTAAAGGAAGCACTAAGTGGTTGGCTGTGAGGAAGTCGACGACTGTAGGGCGCCCCCTGCGGTACTCGAACCTCAAGCGGGCCCCACTTTGCACCTATTAATAGTATCATATAATTTACGAGTTTTCAGTAACACGCTTGTGCTCCTGCGCCACGAATGGCCTCAGCTGACTTTCATTGGTTATGCTTTGGCTGGATTGTGATTAAAAAACCAATTAATTTTTAAATCATGTTTCATGGACCTATATAAGATAAAAATAACACTGCAATCGAAACACCAAATGTAAACAGTGAACAAAATCAAGTTATTTGCATATAAAGTGCAGCTTTGTTGAGTCGACGCGTTATATTTGGGCAGATTTCATTTGGCCTAACTTTGTTTTAACATTCACAGTAAGTATCATAATTGAGATTTTTTTTTATAGCTTCACGCTATATTCCGTGGCAGTACGGTACCCAGAGGGAACCTGGGAACCCACTGCGTGTAATGAAGCGTGTCACTATAAATGTGACTGTTACGGGTTTTTCATTCGGGTAAAATAAAATATTTAATATACAATATTTACATTTCCTCGCTCTGGTAACGAGGCAAAGCGTGGCGCTGAGTTCCGCTATTTAATACGCAATGCCTCCAGAATTAGACGGAGAGTGGAGAATGACGTGTCTTAATTGGAAATGGAGTGCCCTACCACTAGCTTTATATAAAAAGCAATTTCGCAATACAAACGTTTGCTACGAATGTATAAAAGTTAATCCTAAAAGCGGAAGCGTCAGTCACTTTAACGAGGGAACTTTAATGCAGTTTCCAAAACAAAATGCTGTGGCGGGTAATAGAGAAGCAGAGTAAGCCTCTCTCTGCGCTAATTCCCGAGCTCGCGGTAAACAGGTTATTGAATTAACAATAGATATACGGGAAAGCTATCTCTTTTACTTGTGCTTGTTAGTGTTAGTATGAGTTTAGTAAATTTAGGATGAATCTTACTTAACATTGTAAAAATGAAAATTTATTTGATTTTAAAGTTTTTCTTCTTTTATGTTTCATTGAAATGCGCTTATTCTACTTTCATCGGATTAAGCAGCATTTTTTATGGAAAACAATTTTTGTATTGAATTTAAATTTAAGGAAAAATACCTCAGTGCTATAAGCGTTTTGTTGGATTAAATAAATTGCAATTGGAAGGAAATTATTATGAGTCTTTTCTATTAGAAAAGATTATGTAAAACAAAAACAGTTTTACGCAGTGTAATATAACGGGATACAGTATCCCACACTGCTGTGTGTGTGTGTGTGTGTAGGCAGAGGGAACCACGTGTTAAAACACTTCGTTTCTCACTTTCTGCCGAATTCTGGAGGTTTTGTGTGTGGCGGAACTCAATGCCGCTCTTTGCCTCGACACCAGAGCGAAGAAATGAAAATATAAATGTAAGTAACTATTTTATTCCTCCAATGAGGATCGAACCCAGAGACGTTGCATTACAGTCACACCATTGTGCCACTGCGCCACAAGTGCCTGAAAAAAATCATTTTCTGTAAAAAATCATTGTATAAAATTATTTTAAATATTAACACTCTTATTATATCTTATAGTATAAAAGAAAAGATATTTTTTATTGCACGAAGAGGCATTCCTTATTGAAATGAAAATATTGTTACCCTAAGCTAATGTGAATCTCTACTTACCTACGCTATTAGACCTAAGCTTTTGACTCTGAAAGTCTGAAACTGAGTAAGCTTAAACGTATTTCTTTTAAAACAAGCCAAAAATAAAATGATTAATGGAAAATATTTCCATTGAAACACAAATAGCGCAGTTAAGTTCCGCTACACAACGCGCAATGTCTTGAATTCGGATGAAAAACCATATACGGGGCTTGTGGTGAAACTTTCGTGAGACTTGCTGCCTCAAGTGAATTATAAATTCTTAATCAAGTTAAATCAATATTTAACTTATATAACATAATGTGTAGAGAAATTATAATTTTGCTAATAAATTT
>DWGR01005153.1:0-10571 GCA_018247715.1 Heliconius burneyi
GTCCTCTGGTTGAATTGAATCTTATTTGATTCATTTACTCTTTGAATATGGTTTGAATGGAGCAAAATGCGTATTGGACTCAATCCTAGAGCGTCAATTCAGCCTACTCTTTTATATGTAGTAGAATATACGAGTATTGAGGTCGCCGTGGGGCAGGGGCACAAGCATACGACTGTAAACGAGACAGCTCTCGGCTCGATTCCCACTCATGGCAATGAAATATTTAATATTTATATTTCATCTCTTTGGTAACTAAGAAATGAGAGGCGTTGAGTTCCACCACTCACCACGCTTAGACCCGATAATTTGACTGATAGTGGGAAACTGAAGTATGTCTTAATGGGAATGGGGTGTCTTAACACTATTTCCCCAAGTTCCATCTGCCTATATTTGCAGCACACAGCGTAAAACTAAAATAATGTATTAATTAAACAACATTTTGTTAAGACAGATTACACGACGGTGGCTTCACTGACCCCACAGAGGATGGGGAACCTGCTAATCCGTACTGGTACAATTGGATGCAAAACTTAGAAGAATACGAAGTGGATCCTGAGTGGCAATATGCTGGTATATCTTATTATAATAACTATTCTCAATTTAAAATCAACCCTCAATTTGAATTAGGTAAATTTTGAGGGTACAATATGTTATACCGTATTATGCGGAAGAGGCAAAGTGATGTTGAGAGTGTAGTGAAACTAATTTCGTTCATTCTAGAGACAGCAGAATGGCAAAGACTAATATTCTTTGCCTAATAATACAAAATACTCCTGTAGAATATCAGCCCTCATAAGTTACTTCAAAATTTCTTTACACTATTTTGTATTGATAAAACTTGAAATGATAATTTATCTCATGATTGCTTAAATCAGAATAATTAAACAAAAAGTGTGGACAACGTAAATATTCAACGAAATGTTATATTATAAAACAATATTTTAAATACCGTAATATGTTAAATACCGTTTTCTTCCTGTTTTTTTGAAATTTCGGAAAAAATATCTTAAGTTTATGCTGTACTCATCGTATAACAGGAAAAACAGAGATAGGCTACCTTAGTAGATAATAATGAAAGAACGCGCGGCGACGCGCACTGCCACACGTGTCAGTTATTCAGATGGTGGCAGCTTGCGTGCTGTATACATTAGTATACTCGTACAATCAGTGAGAATGTCTATTTGTTTGTGGTTTTTATCCCGCAAACTGCGACGTCATCGTCGAAAGCAAAGACGTTACTGTGTTTACTCTAAAGGTTAAAGACTTTCTTAAGTCTACTAGTGACCTATATACCCCACACTAAGACTACATGAAGGTCGGTTTTTATAAGTTGTGTTACCTTAGGATGTCCATTGCTTCCTTTGATTTTTTTTATGATTGCATTGAAAAGGATTTGTAACCTACAGATAGTGCTGTACAATATTACATATTACCAAAAGAAAAACTGACTCCGTTCGTCTGATATCACGCGTACAAGGTATTGCGCGAACAAGATATTACGTGCGGTGACGCGCGGTCATGTTGTCAAATAACAATATTAATTTTTAACAATCTCAAAACGCGCGTCGCCCCAATTTCATGTGAAGTTAGGAATAATCTAGTTCAAAATACCGTTCCTCACCTTCTGCCCAATTTTAGAGACATTGCCTGTGTCGATTTCGACTTCGTTCTTTGTCTTCTTAACAGAACGAGAAAAATAAGAATAATATATTTCTTACATTGGGGATTGAACTCACAATCTTCGACTTTATACAAAGTTACAAGAGATATCAAAATATAAAATGTCTACGTTCTACGCTTTGTAATGTTGGCATTGCCTTTTCTGTCAGTTATGCTGTTATTAACGTGATAGTCTTACAGATATTATTTTCTTTATTTAACCTATTGTAGATATAGAAGTGCCGACTTTAGACAACGTTCGCTCCGCGGCTCTGCTCGGGTATAAAATAGCTAATTACAACCACGTTATATGCGTCGGTCCCACCGGTACAGGGAAGACTGTCACAATATCATCCAAACTATCGAGGGGGTTGCACAAGAAGTTCATTTGTGAATTTCTTGTGTTCTCCGCTAGAACTTCTGCTAATCAAACTCAGGTATCATATCTTCTTTTATAATTTTGTTATTTGATAAGTTTTGGAGGTAGGATTGAAGGAATCTTGGGTCTTTTTCCTATTTCTGCCCGTTAAAGTAAATTGTTTGGAGAGTGACAGTACATCATACAAAACGCAGTAAAGGGTTAGGCTTTCATCTATCAAATAACACTTACATCAAATGGGCGAAATTAAAAAAATACAAAAGATGTGTTTCTTGGCTATTTTTGATTTCTCCATAAATTAGAAATATGTGTTCACATATTTCTAATCTACAATAAAAAATATTTAAATCTTCAGTAGAAAAGAAAACTAACTAATATTTATTTCGCCTAATATAGTAGAGACAATAGCAACATAAGGCCACCGGTGACTTGAATTCTTACATAAGTAATGCATTACTTAACCAACCTACGATTTTTTCTACTTCACCTGCTATACATGGAAGCTGAAATAAAAAAAAAAATTAAAAAATATATTAGGTGGATGTAATTTCTTCTCTTATCTCTGTTGTTAAGCTCTTGACATAGCGGTCTTGGTCGTAGTATAGTTAAGTTCTTACGTTGTTACTCTTAAAATATTTTGTCGCCATTTTATTCTGTTGCTCGTCAGTCTCTTAAGCTAAATCTATTCGATCAGTCCTACTATACTCTCTACTTAAAACTACTTCTCTAATATTTGAAATGTTAACAGGATGTAATAGATGGTAAGCTAGAGAGACGCAGACGAGGCGTCTTCGGTCCTCCACCAACAAAGAGACTAGTGCTCTTCATAGATGATCTAAATATGCCCGCTTTGGAAGTATACGGCGCGCAGCCACCTATTGAACTGTTGAGGCAGTTTATGGATTTCTCTGGTAATTTATTTAGATTTTTTCTTTTGCGCTGGTACATGTGAAACTCGTAAAGCTGCTTGTGTATATTGTTAAATGTGTATGTTGTTGTTCATCTTTATAATAATAATATAGATTAATATATATTTTTAGGTTGGTATGATCGCATTAATATTGGTGAATTCAAAACTTTAATCGACGTCGGTGTAGTGGCAGCCATGGGTCCACCCGGCGGCGGACGTAACCCCGTCACTATGAGACTCATGAGACATTTCCATTATATTTCTTTCACTGAAATGGAGTATAGCAGCAAGGTATAATGAAGTTTGTGAAAATAGTAGCTTAGTTATAATAGCTTAGCTAAGTCATGGCTCAGAGGCACAAGCGTGTGACTGTAAGCGCAATAGGTTGTGGGTTTGATTCTCACTCCATAAAATGGAATATTTAATATATTGGTTTGCCAGCTCTGGTATCAACCCGCAATGCTTCCAGAAATCAACCGAAAATGGTAAACGGAGTTTCTTAATACTAAGTTTCCTCTGCCTAGCAGCTCTGTGCTGGGGATGCAGTGTGAAGCTTAAAAAAAATTAGTTAAAAATATATAATTTTTAACATACCAAATCACCAAACCTAATTAAACCATAGCGACTACAAAATTTGAGAAAGTAAAATTTCTCCGACAATAATTTAGTAACAACTACCCGGTCGACAGGCGAGCAGCACGTTCTACTAATGGAAAGTATCACGAACGTCGATTACAAACAATACCGTTGTTATAATAGCAGTTTGAAAAATAAAAAGAGAAAGACCACCGTTTTGGTTCAGTGGCATAGCGATCGAGTGTAAACACGACGGCTAGGGGTTTGATTTCCACACGATGAAATAAATTACTTTCAGGCGGTATGTGGCGAATGAAGTGTCTGAACACTATATTCCTTTAACCTACCCAGTTTTATGCGGGACAGTTTGTGACGCTGAATAGAATAAATTAAGTACATATAAACAAAACAAGTACTGAGCGCGAACGAGACAGTCATGGGATTGATTCCCATTCGGGGGGATGAATATTTCATATTTTAATTTTCTCGCTTTGTTATCGTTTCGTCAACACGCATGCCCCGAGAATTTGGGGATGATGAAAATAGAGAATCGGAGTGTTTTATTGATAACAGAGTCTCTTAACAGTAGGTTCCCAGGTTCCCTCTGCCTATCCTGCCATGTGCGAGATACAGCATGAAGCAAAAAAATATTATATTATATAAATTATGAAATAACAAAAATGTTTACAGCACGGAATCTTCAATACAATTCTGAAATCTTGGACGCGTAATTTCAAAGATTTGACAATTAGAGAGGACGCGTTCCTAAAGAGCTCGATAGAAATATTTAATTCCTTAGTAGAGGAGCTTCTGCCGACGCCCACTAAGTCACATTACACGTTTAACCTTCGGGATTTGAGTAAGGTGTTCCAGGGGATACTTATGATGGACCCTTTGCATATGAAGGTTCGTTTTTTGTATTACTATAGGAAGTAGATATTTTTATAGTAAGGAAGGCTGATTTGTTTTGCTGGTATGTATTTACATATGTTCCCCGGTACCTTCTGAAATTTATCAAAATTTGACGGAGGAATACGGAGCTAAAAAATTTATGTATCAAAAATAAAAAAAAATATATTGTGTTTCACTCTTTCAAATACGATATACAGGATGGGATAGTCTGCAATCCTTTTACGGGAGCAGAATATAGAAAAAAAATTGAAACCCATACTTACAAAAATCCAGATTCGTCAACAGCTTAGACGAAGGGTTTTTTTTTATTTAGGAGAGTGAATTTTTTTGAGATCTCTCATAGAGATAAGCTTACTTTTAGATAAACATTTTGTGAACAAAATGTTTTTATGTTATTTTCTTATATATATTTTACTAAATAAAGAATATTTATTATAAGTATAGACTTTTATCTATACTGTATTACGTACAGTGACGCAGTTATGAATAGATATCAATACCGTAACCCCCTGTTACTACAAAAATAATACTAAACGTAGCTAATCTGCTACTTTTATTCTTAGAAAACATTATCATTCACACCAGAACGAGTAAGAGATATCTCTCGGACTATTTCACGTAATTATCTTTTTTCCTTAATAAACTACGTTCAAGTTCGCCGCCAATATCTACGACTCGATTTCGTGAATGAAGCGTGTGTGGCGTTATCGCTTTTATAGGTTTCTGTCTGTATGCGTCATTTTTTAAAAATGTCCTTTTATTTTACGATCATTTTATTATTAATTTTGTTTCAAAAAAAAACTTTTTCATTTTTGGTAAAATTTCTTTTCATTTGTCATTTAAGGAAATAACAAAAACACTCTGTATAAGTATTAAGTATTCAATTATTTACCGAACACCGTTTCATTCCAAATCAAATCAAATGGCAGAATCACTGTGTTTAGTAAATAAAATAATCAATCTTCCTTCAATTAAAAGGAAGAAAATGATGTGATAAGACTGTGGTACCACGAGCACCAACGTGTGTATCAAGATCGCCTTGTTAATGATGAAGATCGAAGTTGGTTCGTTAAGTAAGTAAAATATTTTACTGGTTTATTATTCAAAGTTAATGTATTACCATTCACGAGGCTTGAGCTGGGCTTTGCATTTGTGTGAGTAATAAAAAAATATATTAAAAAGTACCAATCAATAAAAAAATTTAAACATAAAAAATTATATTTTTTAAATCTAACGCTTCTATCAGCTTAAAAGGTGCATGTCGGTTGTCAATAATCAGTACGAACAGGGTTTAGGCCAAGCAAGTGACGTTACACCTATATTGTATTAGCTTAGACCTTGCTGACTGTATATATTTATTTATACAAGGTGTCTCAAAAGAAATTTTATATTTATAAATATCATTAAAAAAAAAACTACGTTTACGGCACTCATTCAATCTAACGCTAAAATTTCTTATGACGGCTTGGCAAGTACGCTCAGTAATGGCTTTCATTTCGTGGCGAATATTTTGTTTTATTTGCGCCAGAGAAGTTAGTTTGTTGACGTACACTTAAGATTTAAGGAAACCCACAGGAAAAAGTCCATTGGAGTGTAATCAGGCCTGCGTGGAGGCCAATTTATGTCCTGAATGTTCTGGACATTTATTTCCCTGGAAAAATTTCACGAACTCGTGGTAGAGACACATTAGACGTATGTGACGTCGCTCCATTCTGCTGGAACCATGTCCTTTGACTATAGCCAGGAGAATTCTGCAATGTAGGCAACACAAAATCATCTAACATCTTCACATAACGTTCTGAGTTAACTGTAAGTGCACGTCCCAACGCGTCTTTAAAATAGTATGGGCCGATTATTCCTCGCGATGATGTTGCAGCCCATACTGTTACTTTTGACGAATGAAGAGGTCTCTGATGCTTGCGTTTCGGATTAGTTGTACTCCAATAGCGACAGTTTTGCCTGTTAACGTGCCCATTCAGATGAAAATGAGCTTCATCAGAGAATATGATGTTGATGAACGTTTGTAATCTCTCAGTTATCTCGTTTACAAATCATCTTTAAATAGGATCGTGGGGCTTCAACTCCTGCACCAATTGAATTTTATAGGAGTAAAGCTTTAGATCTTTGCGCAAAATTTGTTGAAGCGATGATCTATGCACGTTCAAAGCACTTGCACGCTCCCGAATTAAGGGGTCAGGATCAACACAAACACACTGATTGACTCGTTCTAAGTTTTCTTCTGTCCTCGATAACCTTGGTCCAGATTTCACTTTATCTAAAGTTGAGCCAGTCTCTTCAAACTTCTTTACCCAATTCCAAATCAGAGGTATGCTTGGCGCATCATTTAAGTAACGAAAATCACGAATGTTGCAAAATTTTTCGTCGCACTATAGTCGCAGAATTACCTTTTTTGTAAAATTCACGCACGTACAACGCGCGATCCTAATTTTCCAAACTAATACTAATTACTAAATTCCCAAGAGCCAGGCTATCGAATGATATACCTCTGCACCCTTCTAATGCATTGCGTTCACGCAGCAAGTTGATCAAATATATAATTTCTTTTGAGACACCTTGTATAATTGCAAATGGCCTCAAAATTTTTGTTTTGTTGCTTTGGTAATAAGATAAAACACGGCTTTAAATTGAAATTACTAAAATGTGTGATCTGTTTGAATTAGAATGTATAAATTTTACAAATACTGAAAAAAAAAAATATAATTTTCTTAATTATTTTAAAAATAGCTTGTTAAAAAAGAAAATACGAACGGTGTTCAATAAAAAACCAGAAGATGTGATTGGTGGAAGGTTGATGTTATTCGGTGACTTCATGGACATTGGAGCCGATGATAAGAAATACGTTGAAATAACTGATAAGGAAGAGGTAATCATTAATTTGCTTAGCTCTTACATGTTATGTAAAAAATCATCTTTTGAAGAATCCTGATATATATTTTTGTTGCGTTCCACCACCCATCACGTAATACCTCCAAAATTCGGCAGAAAGTGGGGAGACCTACCCGGCTACATGTGAAATACAACATAAAAAAATATAATAAAAATAGGTACCTGAAATATGTATCTACTTTACAAGCAAAAGACTCATCTGCCAAATGACACAATAAACTATCACACGTGACAGTAGAAACCAAAAGAATTGAATAAATATCTGACATTATGTTGGGAGCTCTCCAGCAAAATATATAATAAATTTACATGCATTGCTCTCACAATTAATTTTAATAAAAAAGAATCTGTAAGATAGAGACAAAAAGAATGTGTTAATCTTTTAACAATATGGGACGTTGTTTTACTAAATTCTCACAGCTTGTATATATTAAGTCCAGTAAAGTTAATGATTCGTGGTCATCTTTAAGTTAGGCTTTCTGAACTTTTATGCATTATTTAGAATACTGGACAGTCTTCTACAGCTTAATTCAGTGCAGCCACGAGTCATCATCTATACTATATCTTTTTTATAGCTGGATGAAGTGCTCGCGCATTATCTAAACGAATACAATCTGTCCACGACTGCTCCGTTAGATTTAGTTCTGTTTGAAGATGCTGTAGGTCACTTGTGCAAATTATCTCGAATCATGAGGCAACCTATGGCTAATGCTTTGCTATTGGGTATGGGTGGATCTGGTAAGAAAATATTTTTACATACCTATTGAAACCAAAAAATATAAAGCTTGAATGACTTAGGGAAACACAAAATTTGAAGAGAGGTCACCTAAAAATATGATGACTTTCCTTACGAGACTTTTGAGGAGATTGATAAAAGTAGTAAGAGAAAGAATATGCGATCCACGACTCAATTCTTTGCCCTTTATAGATATAAATATATAAAGTTTCACCTTATATGTAATAACCTATAGGGTCATACGGACGTCAAATGTAAAAAATGATACATATGCACAACTGCCAATATAAGTATACAAATAGTTCTAAGACCGTGTCAATAAAGTATTCATATTTATTGGTTAATGTACATTATTTTTTGTTACGCCAGGTCGTCAGTCTCTATCCCGGCTAGCGGCAAACATGGCGGAGTTACAATGTATGCAAATAGAGATAACCAAAGCCTACGGTGTGAGCGAGTGGCGCGACGACCTCAAAGCCACCATGATGAAGGCTGGCGCTGAAAATCGGGGCATTGTCTTTTTGTTCTCTGATGCTCAAGTGGGTTATAATTTTTTTTTGATTTGGTTTGTAATGATTATAAATATATATTTTTTAAGTTTAGGGGCTATATAAAAAAAATTATATACAAGCAAAGCATGCTCAATACCAAAGATAAATTTAACAATATGTCCATTTCCCAATCAAGAGGTAGAAATCATAAATTGTAGGAATTTGAAGGTCCTTTCCTACTATCCCGCGATGCTTATCCTGTCATTATGAGTTTAGGTTTAAAAAAATACATTAATGATAAATTATTTCTCATAATTAATTTAACGGCGAATTTTTATGCTAGCCATTATATTTTTTTGTATTTAGTATAACTCCACTTCTATATTTATAGAATAGGATTATTATATATATACTACTATATTCTGGAATCGACCGACCTTTTCGCATATGTAGGATAGTGAGAGGCGAACGCGGAGCCGATTTCCGCCACTTAACACGCAATGTGTCAAAATTTGGAGCGCTGAGGGTGTGTCAGAGAGTTTTGATTCTAGGTTCCCTCAGCCTATCTTACTATATGCGGTATACAGCGTAAAGCTGAAAAACTAATCATTTTTTTTATCTTCACGCGGTGTCTGAGTAAACTAGTAAATATTAATAATAACTTAAAATTCCAGATCAAAATGGAGTCGTTCCTAGAAGACCTAAATAACATCCTGAGTTCGGGCGACGTACCAAACATTTACGAGGCCGAAGATTTAGACACAATATACATGTCGGTGCGTCACGCCGTTATGGAAATGAATTTGGCTGCGACCAAAACTAATCTGTTTGCGTGCTACCAACGAAGAGTTAGGAGCAACTTGCATATTGTTGTTGTTATGAGCCCTGTTGGGGAGGTTAGCGCTTAATACTATTATTGTCTTTGTTTTTCATGAATATTGTACGAAGTGCTAATAGCTAACCTATTCTCTCCACATTTTTATAGTTCAAGTTGAGTGATGAAACGTTTCGATTTCTCTAATATTATTGGGATATAAATGAAATATTGAGGCCAGTTGTGGCTCAGGAGCATAAGAGCATCTGTAAACGCTGTGGTTTCGATTCCTATTGGAGGAAATGAAATTAATAATTATTTATTTATATTTTCATTTCTAAGCTCTGATAACAGTGGTAAACTCTGGTGCAGCATTGATTTCCGCCACTCAACATACAATGGGAACGCAGTATCTTAAAGTTAGGTTCCTATGATCCCTCTACGCACCAAGCTATGTGCTCCCGCTCTGCAGCTTGGCTACAAAGTGAAGTTGAAAAATGTGATCATTTAATATACTCAAAGAAAAATTAAATTCAGATTAATTCTTAAAAATTGGACCAAGAAAGAAAATAATCTTATACTGTTATTAGATCTTCCGTGCCCGCCTTCGTCAGTTCCCGTCGCTGGTGAATTGTTGCACAATAGACTGGTTCAGTGAGTGGCCCAAGTCCGCGTTGGAATCAGTCTCAAGACATTTCTTTACTAATATGCCTGAACTGCAAACAAATGATGAAGTGATAGAAGCTTTAGTGGTTAGAATTTGCTTAATGTATCCTTGTGCTAACGACTAAACGAGATAAGCTTGGTTGTTGCTAATATATATTTTTATATTTTAAGCATATCTAGACAATAAAAAAAACATAGTAAGCAACATGGTGTTCTATCGCTTCTTTTTCTCTGTTCTTATTTATATATCGTGACCCCTTGATATTTGAAGAACCTGGACATTACAATAATTGGTTTGATAAAGACTTATTGAAATATTGCATTAAAGCTTGTACTTATTTCTCTATTTCTTTTTCTTTTTTAGTTGTCATAAAAAAAAATAATGAAATGAGTATTTGTTTTTATTTTAGTCCGTTTGCTGCTTCGCCCATCAAAGTGTGGTTGAAGCTAGTGCCAAGTTCCTGGCTCAACTAAATCGTCTGAACTATGTAACGCCGATGTCGTACATGGAAATGCTTGGA
>DWGR01005154.1:0-10571 GCA_018247715.1 Heliconius burneyi
ATGTTTTATTTTATTGTTAAAAAGAACAAGTGTAATTTAAAACAAAATATAAAATATATATATATATATATATATATATATATATATATATATATATATATATATATTGTAAATTAAGGGTTTCTCGAAACATTAAAATTGAATATTCATTAAAAATGTATTTATCAAAAATGTATGTATGTATTTTTATGTATTTATCAAGAAAAATAATATTATAATGGTTGAAAGAACTTTTATGTTTTACTTTATTGTTAAAAGGAACAAGTGTAATTTCAAACGAATTATGAAATATAATTGCTAAAAGTTTTAAAACTTATATATATATATATATATATATATATATATATATATATATATATATATATATATATATATATATATATATTGTAAATTTGTAAATTAAGGGTTTCTCGAAACATTAAAATTGAATATTCATTAAAAATGTATTTATCAAAAATGTATGTATGTATTTTTATGTATTTATCAAGAAAAATAATAAAGTATTGTTCCAAATGTCATATTCCGTCCGCACAATTTTCGTAAAAACGGATACCAAGCTTTTACTTTATTTTGTTATATTTCGAGCTACAATT
Source organism: Heliconius burneyi (assembly GCA_018247715.1). NCBI lineage: Eukaryota > Metazoa > Arthropoda > Insecta > Lepidoptera > Nymphalidae > Heliconius > Heliconius burneyi. Next base: position 594 of record DWGR01005154.1, read on the forward strand.
TGTTTTGTTTTGATTTACTACTAATTAAGTTTCTGTCTAGATATATCATACATCAGTACATCAGAGCAGGGCGATATTGTTGATCTAATAAACCTGAAACTTGTTTAGCTGATATATTATATGTGTTTGAAATGATTGTCTGGTTTTATATAAAGAGAAATATGATTTTGAAACAACCTGGCTTATGTAAATTTTCAATTGCAAGATCTAAAAGTAACTTAGTACTATCTCTTGAATATTCCTAACATCGTCAAATATTCTTAATCATTATTTTTTTGTTTCATTATAACAATATATTTGTATTCCTTATAATAAAATACTTCTAATTGTTTTATTCATTAGTAATATGTATATCATTAAAGTCAGAGGACATCTACTGTTTAAGCACTCCGTTCTCCACTTTCTGCCCATTTTTTACAAATTGCGCGTTGAGTGGTAAAATTAAAAGCTGCACTGTACGAATATACACCAGAGCAGAGAAATGAAAATAATTTACCCCTTTAACTTCTTCTTTTTTACCTTGGAACCATCTGTTGTCAGTAACTCACTGTCCCGCTGCGCTACTACGGTCTAATATTGAAAGTCAAGCAAAATATATCGACAACATCGAGGGTCCCCGGAGTGCGGGTCCGTGACATCATAGCGTATCTATGGAGCTTGCTTTGTACGGATTTATGAATGCCACTCACGGAACGAGGAAATTATGTAAATTTTCTTATGTTATTATTTACAGGATGTGGTAAGAAAAATATAAATGAAAACTATATAAATACTATATATAATATATAAGATTATATGAGGGCATAAATATTACATGTATACGAGCATAATCAGACTACCGTGCCGCAGCGGCGTAATGTCTGATTGTAAGTGTGACAGTAGTGAATTCAGTTCTCATTATCTAGCTCTGGTAACAAGAAAAAGCGCGGCGTTGAGTTCCACCAAGTTACATTGTGAAAGGAGTGTCTCAACGCTAGGCTTAGCCGACACAGCTCTATTTTAAAAAAAATCTCGAATGGGATACAGAGTAATTTTATCTGCTACATAATATATATAATAACTATAAATATAAATAGTTATATACTACTTAGAGGCCGTCGTGGCACAGCCACAAAAGGGTGTGACTGTAACACGCCCGATTGTGGGTTCGATACCCACTCGAGGAAGTAAAATATTTATTTAGGTTTATATTTTAATTTCTTCGCTCTGATGTTGAGGCAAAGCGCGGCGTTGAGTTCTGCCACTCAACACGCAACGCCTTCAGAATTCGACATAAAGTGGGGAGCGGAGTGTGATAACAGCGTACCCTCTCCCTGCTGTGTGCAGGATACAGCGTGAAGCTGATTTTTTTTGTTACATACTTGTCATCTAATTAATGTTAATCTTATAAAAATGAACGAAAAAACCGTATAAGTAAGAAAAATTCTTTGTATTAATAACGAGAAAAGGTCATAGTTAGCAAACACATTAGCTCTACAAATAGAGCACAAAAATATTCGATACTGACTTCTGCGAAATAAAATCCCAGCGGTGTGGCGTGGTTAGTGGTTTTTCCAGTAATTTTCTTGTCTTTTTTACCTTTTTTGTTAGAAAAACAGGTTTTGTATAATATGTAATAGGGTACTTGATTATATTAGGTCGTCGTGACGGAGTGACTAAATACGATGGTCGCAAGTTCGGAAATCTCTTTGGAATAATTATTGGATTATTTTCGCGTTGAGTTCCGCCTTTAAACGCGCAACGCCTCCTGAGATGTAGCTGAAAGTGGGAGACGGTATGTCTGAACACTAGATTTCCCCTGTCTATACTGTTATACAGCAAATATATGAAGCTTTTTATGCTTTTTAAAAAGTATAAAGTCACTTATCATACAACAACAGCTCATTTTAAAGAATAAATTTTGTTTTAGTAGAAATCTTATTTAACCATTAATGTTAAGCAACTTATATATTTCAAAGAGCGATGCCCGCACTTGGGCTGCCGAATGCTTGTGTTCATACAATTTAAATTATAATATCATCATGATCGTCATCGACAGCCATCGATTGTCCACTGTTGAATATTGGCCTTTTGAAAATCTCGCCAGCACACTCGATCTTCAACTCTTCAGACCCATCTGTTCAGGATTTATCTAATATATCTTTAAGGTATCTCTAAATCCGAAACTATAATATAACTTTAACTGATTACTACATACTAATTTAAATATACACTTAACGCAAGTCATAGTATCAATAAATATTTTCTTTATTTCATATATTTATAAACACTAATGTCGATTTCGAATTCATTACCAAAGTTGTAATATGAAATTAAATTAAGCGATAGCAAATGTGTATACATATATATGTTTGTCAATATGTTTATCGTGAAGAGGTGGCTGTAGTGGGGTCGAATAAAACAAATATTAGTTCAGTGTTAATTTCAAAGGATGTTATAAAGTCAACGCGGGAAGTGTGAGCTGAACCCCTAATTAAGTACATTATTTGGTAACAGCTGGCCGGGATGTTGATTTTAGAGTTACGAATGAACTATTTTGTTTTATATAGTTTGGTTATTAGTTAAATTAAGTTGATTCTTGATTATAATTGTACAAGTCAATTTTTTACTTCTTTCTTCCGTTTTCACGCTGTATCCCACAAATAGCAGAATAAGAAGAAAGCCTGGCAAGAAAATGCTTTATTAATTCCCTAATAAATAGATTATCTTTAGGATTTATATATATCTATATATGTTTGTGTGTATTTGTAAGATTTTTTTTAGCTTTACGTTGTATATGCAATATCCTGCAATACGCTATATCTGCATATTGCAGATAATCTGCACATAAAGACACTCCGTTTCCATTAAAACACTTCCATTCCTCACTTTTCACCAAATTCTGCAGATATTGGATATTGAGTGGCGGAAATCAACAACATACTTTGCCTCGACTCGACCAGAGTGAAAAAATTATAATATTAAACATAATTATCTCGATTGGGAACTGAACCCCCAAACTTTCACCTTTACAGTCACAAGCTCTGCACCACGACGGGCCTCAACTAAATTCATGAATACAATATAACGCGAGGGTGGATGTACTCCATGGTTCAATTAGCCAGAAAGCTTCTAAACGGTAGTTACTTTATCACGTAATGCGTTTCTTGCCTCCCCTTTATTACAGGTGTGAGTGTAGTTATTCCCTTGCTGCCCCGTTCTGGGGATCTGTATGAAGGAAACCTTTCTGATAAATATTTAATATGAGTATTGTATGGAATGTGACTGATGTTTTGTTACTTTTATTGATAAATTTTGTGTTTATAAATAATTGTTTTATATATAAAACTCTTGTTATTGAGTGACTGACAAATAAAGCACTGATGAAATTATTTTACTTAAAATTTAGAATTTTACATTGTGGGTAGGTTAGGAAGTATAAGGGTGGGTTGGGAGTTAGTTATACAAAGAAAGATTTTTTTTTACAGGAATGGGAGTAAATGGAATAATTATTTGTTTTCCTTCACAAATATTTCATATACAATATTAAAAAGTGCTATAAACATATCAATTTAATAAACAACACAACACAGTTTCACGCTTTATCCCTAGCGGGGTAGTCGGAGAGAACGTAGCGCCAAACGCTACGGTCTCTACATGCCTCTTTCGCCTCGTCCACTGTCATCAACCACTTGATACACGCCCTTCGGGGATCCTCGTGCTTTTTACGTCACTCAATATATTTAATTTACTTAATTATTCACAAACAGTGTTGTAAAATCGACATACCATACATATATTTAATAAAGATAAGATTTCATTTAGATGATAGCATTGTGACCGTTACTGTACCCGATACAATACAATTTACCTTACAACGAGGTGGTAATCTAATATGGGGTTTTATGTGGCGACCGCTGTGGGGCGTACAATATTGTTAATAATGGATGGATGTTGGATGCCGCAATACAATTTTAAATTCAAGTTAAAATAAATATATTCTAATAAAGAAGCTATATTTTTCATTTTTGAACTCCTCACAATTTACCTTACTCACTAAAGCTCTCGCCTCAGATTTGAGAAGAACCAGCGCAAGAAACTTGATGTTATGAAGCTCCTACTCTCCAGTAGTATGGGTTTGGTTTTTGTTTAGATTTAAAAATAGTTTTGGATTTAAGTAAGTCTATACTTTTTATAATATTATTATGAAACTGAATGTATTCTAGTGATTCGAAATAGTTTTTATCTTGGATAACCCTTTTAAAGATAGTACTCTATCATACAAAATTCTCACTTGTTGTCGTAAGACTACGCGAGCAAAGCCGCATAAACCGTATAAACAAATACGTTTCCAGCATTACGTTTTATTCCGCATATAGCAGGGTAAGCAGAGGCCACCTAGGAGTCTAGTGTTCAGATATTCAGGTTATTACATGCCGTAAAATTCTTGGGACACTCGGAACTTAACGCCGCCCTTGCCTTAACAGCAGAGCGAAGAAACGAAAATATTAAATATTTTGTTATCTCGAGTGAAAATCGAACCCATAGCCTGTCGCATTTACAATCACACGCTTGTGCGTCTGCAATACGATTGGCTTCAATGATTGAATACTCAATTGTCTTTTGGTCTTACTTCTTTCTACCTTCAGAGAAGTAACACATCGTTCAATAATGTGTGTGACTAACTAATTAAAACACATTTTTTTGCCAAAATTCGTTTTTAATTATCAACATAGTCCTCTTTTAGAGAGATACAATCATTCCAACACTTTTTCAATGTTTCAATACCGCCTTTGTAGAACGATTTTTCTTTGCTTTCAAAATAGGCTTCAGTTTCAGCGATGACTTCCTTATTTGAGCCAAGTCTCTTACCACGGAGCATCCTTTTGGGATCTGCGAAGAGCCAGTAGTCACTGGGGGCCAGATCTGGAGAATACGGTGTGTGCAGCAGCAATTCGTAGCCCAATTCATGCATTTTTGCCATCGTTTTCAACGACTTGTGACACGGTACAATGTCTTGGTGAAATCTTGGTGAGGTTTTACCTTCTTCAAAAGGGCCCGCATTTCAGCGATTTCATCCTTCAAACGTTCCAACAAGGCTATATAATAATTGCTGTTGATGGTCTGACCTTTTTCGAGGATATCAACGAATATTATACCGTGAGCATCCTAAAATACAGAGGCCATAACCTTGCCAGCCGATGTTTGTGCCTTTGGACGCTTTGGGCGGCTTTCACCGGTTGCATGCCACTCAGTAGACTGCCGATTGGACTCCGGAGTGTAATGGTGGATCCATGTTTCATCCATTGTGATGTACCGACGCATAAACTCCGATTTATTACGCTTAAAAATTTCCAAACAAGCCTTTGAATCATCGATTCGTTGTTTTTGCTCCGGTGTGAGCAAACGTGGCACCCATTTGGAAAAAACCTTATTCATACCCATATGTTAGTTTATTATGGTGTGTACGAGTACAATGCCTGCTGATATCTTTAGAATGTCAGCTATCTCGAGCAACTTAACTTTGTGATCGCCCATAATAATTTTCAGTGTTTTTTCAACGTTTTCCGGAATAACAGCGTCATTTGGCCGTCCAGTAGATGGAATGTCATCGGTGTCTACGTACGACCATGTTAGAAATCCGGCATACCAATAACAAATGGTTCTTTTTGATGGATCAGAGTCCGAATAATGTTTTTCAAGCCTCCTGGCATTGAACAGTATTTTTTTTCATTAAAAAGCAATGAAAAATCAATACACGAAAATGCTTTGAATGCATTTTTTTTGAAAACTCAAAAGTAGCGTCACTTAAAACACTGTAACTTGCAAACTAATGGTCGGATTGACATATAATTTTGATAGGTTACCTAAAAAAGTTCACACTTTTGAAAAAAAAATATTGATTTGGTATTAGCAGAGCCATTTATGTGTTAGTCACACACATTGTTGAACGAAGTAATATTGCATGTGGCAGAACTTAACGTCACACTTTATCTAATCCAGGCCAGTAAAAATTATTTAACGTATGTATGTTAAATGTATGGAACTCTATTTTCACAATTCAGAATAGGTTTTATTTGCTGCATTTATGTTTTTATACTCTAGTTAAAGTTTTACATAGACCTTTGAGTAAGGTCACGATGAAAAACTCAACTCTACTATGAAAATAAATATCCTTTGTAGAGCAGTTTTATAAAATGTTTCATTCAAAAGTTCAAAAGTACGGGAATTTGAAAAGTTGCATTTATATTTTAACTGAGCTGAGCGATGTGGAAGGCAAAAAATTAGATTCAGAATTCACTGGACTCTGGGTAGTTCAACTAAAATAAGGGTTGTTTTTTGTCTTACCTACCTTATAGTTATTAAGATATACTAACGAATATTTACTTTTTATAAATATGTAATATTGGTAAATGATTAAATTATTAATTATAATTGTTATGACAAACAAACTAAACTTTTTTAATTTTAAAAGCTATATAAATTTAAAGTTTTAAAAAGTTAACAAATTAGGCCGCTCAATTGAGGGTAGCCATAACGCAGGGGCATAAGTGTGTCATTTGTATGCGCATACGCGACTGATTGTGGCTTCAATTCCCACCCGAGAGAATCGAGACAAAGCGCGGCGTTGAATTCCGCCACTCAAAATACAAAGCCTCCAGAACTCCACGGAAAGTGAGGAGAGGAATGTCTTAACACTAGGTCACACTGTCTATCTTGCTACATGCAGGATACAGCGTGAAGCTGAAAAGTATATATTTAATTCATAAACTCACAAAACTCTGCATGAAAACATAGAGTTCGACAGTTTATTATTTAAGAGAGCAGTATAGGGCGGTGCGGCGAGACACGGACGCAGGCAATCATCAAATGAAGGTCGTTAGTTAGCGGTTATTAAACATTCCGCAATTTCCGGAAAAGCCCAATTAAGCCTGACTCGTGAGCTTTTAAAATGAAACAAGCCGGGACGGAAGCTTTTCTAAATATAACCTATTATATATATTGTAAGAGAGAGTGTATTGATGTTGTCTGTAGCACCTAGTAAAATTTTTAAGACATTGCGTGTTGGGTGACAGAATTTAACGCCTTACTTTACCTTCTTAACAGGGCAAGGAAATTTAAAATAATATTCTGCGAGTGGAATAACACCAGAATATCACGTTTACGGTCAAACTTTTGACGCTGCTTACCTTGCTATGTGCAGGATATAGCGGGAAGCTAAAAAAAAACACGCAATGTTTCCAGAATTCGGCAGAAAGTGAGGAACACAAATGACTTAACACTGGGCCCCTAGGTTTCCTTTGTCTACCCTGCTATGTGTGGGATACAGCGTGAAGATGAAAAAAAGAAACTAGAAGAAAATAGTAGAAAATAAATGTCAGTATAGTTAAAGATAATTATATATTATAAAATATAAATTCCCTGAGCTCACAACCGCCGCGTCCAATCCGCTGAGGATTTGTTGTATCAATAAATAGTTGACCGTAGAAATTTATTACGGCGACACAGAGCAATAAAAAGTTATAATTTCAGAAATGAGAAAGCACTTAAAGTATTTTTTTTCTCTCATATATACTAATAAAGATAGACGTACAGTTGAAAATAAGTCACTATATCCTATATAACATATACAGTAAGTATAAGTTTAAATTATTCGTTCATCTAAAGTACTGATATATATACAATATTTATAAAATTCATCTGTGAGTTCTGTCACTGAGTGATTAAAAGATAACGTGCAGACGAACGTCTTGTAGGTTAATTGGAAAGTGGAGGGGAGCACTAAATGGGAACGGCATTATAATTCATTATAATTAAAAAAAATAAACTGTATTCGAAGCTGTACTTACATAGTTGAAATGTAAAGCTGTTTTTTTTTAATTGTATATCAAAAAGTAACTTAATTTTACTCTTTACATGAGTAAATTTTACAGGGATTTGGCCAGTACATGAAATTGTAAATTTATAGTCACTCTGTATCCCGCAAAGAACAGGGTAGATATAGACAGGAGGAGGAGAGGGAGAGTAGATTTATTAGGATAAAATTGACCAAATTGAATAATTAAATGGCGGAACTCCCCTCCCTCGAATAGGGATAAGGCCCACATTTGTGCCCCTGAGCCACGACTGATATAGTACAACTGCCAATGGAAAAAAATGTTATTATACATAAAAAAACGTTTATCTTTGTGTTTTATTGAAAACCATATTACGAAATAAATCAATAACGTAACGTAATATAGGAAAGCGATTACAGGGGAGTAAGATTTGCTGAGAGAAAGCTGGTCTTCGACATATGAAATATAATATAAGAAAAAAGAGGCGCCCCATATCTTTTGTAATATTTTGTTACGGTAAGAGAGAGATTTTGAGTATAAGTCTTAGCTTATTTACTGTAATTAGTTAATAAATAATTAGGTGATACATATTTCTTTTTTTAAAAGATATTAGAGGCCGTCGTGGCACAGTGGTATTAGGGTGTGACTGTACCGCGACGGTTGTGGGTTCGATCCCCACACGAGGAAGTGAAATATTTATTTATGTTCATATTTCCATTTCTGTGCTCTGGTATCGAGGTAAAGCGTGCCGTTGAGAAATGCCACTGAACACGCAGTGCCTCTAGAATTTGGCCGGAAGAAGGGAACGGAATGTCTTAACACTAGATTCCCTCTTCCCACCCTGCCATGTGCGGGATACAGCGTGAAGCTGATTTAATTTTAATTTTTAGGCTAAGTAATATTCCTAGATACAAGTTGAAGTCAACTCTTTAGACAAATTAAGAAGGTTTTTGTTTTTAGATGAATTTATAAAAGAGATAATATTTGTATACAACACAGATTTAATAAAAAAAAGTGTATTATATAATTTCTATTAACAACATATCTGTATTAACATTGTATTTTTGTCTTGAATGACCCATTTAAAACCCAACCCATCAACAGTCTCTATCTTCCAACTCTAAGTTATGTAAAGTTACGTGCATTTAGAATCAATAAGGATATTGAAGTCGGCGGCGATGACGGCGGTCTGTTGAAGAGTAATTATTCGAGGACCCCTTAGAAGGCCAGCATTGATTGCTTCTATTGACGTCCCAGTATTACTTCATATCGGTATTAATTAAGTCAGATGTTACTCGTCAAAGTTTGGAATTGAATGTTTTGGGGTTAACTGGAAATGGACTGGATATCATTTAGTATAAACTTACATAGACAACTTAACTAAAATATTTTTTAAGCTTAAGAAAAAAAAAATAAAAATAAAAGAAAGAAATATAAAATATTATGATGATCGAAGCCTTAAAAGTTGCTAGAATTTATTGTTGCGTGGATATTTAGACAAACGCCTTTCGAGAGATATTTCTTAGTGCTTCTCTACATTTCCTAACCTACGTAAATGCCAAATTTCATCTTTTTCACTCCAGTATTTTCGTCTTTGCGTTGTCTGTCTGTAAATGAAAAGTCCTATATTAAAACATGATAAATCTTTTGATAAGATGTGTATTTAAAGATGATGTAAAAATGAAGTATCTTTTTAAATAAAAATACAGGAAAGGAGAATAGATATTAGGTTTATTACTTTTTTCTATCTATATACGTATATTTCTTTTTATTCAACTATTTTGTACCTAATTATACAAAAAAATCTGACAATAGTGACAAAGTTGACGTTCTAATTAATTCTATTAGTTTAATACACATTACTCGACGTATATTTTTTATTTTCACGAACACATTCTCTATAAAATAAATATGAAGAATTACAAATCTACAATGTCACTGTCGTTAAAACTATAGAATAATTATGTTTTTCACTAATAAAAATAGCTTCACGCTATTTTTTCGCATATAGCGCGGGAGATAGAGGGAAACTTGAGACATTTTATTAGATTTCTTATTTATAGCTTCACGCTGTACGGGATACACGTTATACACGTTCATATAGCAAGGTACACGGTAGTGTTAAGACACAATGTTCCCCACTTTTCATCGAATTTTCAAA
>DWGR01005155.1:0-10570 GCA_018247715.1 Heliconius burneyi
ACACACAGTATTGCGTATTGAGTGGCGGAATACAACGCCGCTTTTTGCCTCGACGTTTGAGAGAAGAAAGAGAAATATAAATTTAATTAAATATTTGAATTCTCGTTTGGGGATCGAACCCACAACCTGCGCTGCGCTGCGCTGCATATTATTATTTTCGATTATGTGTACATTATAAGGGACAATCAATTATTTCATTTCTTCGCCAGGTCAACAAGCAAGACAGCAAGTGTCTCGAAAACTAACGGAAACAACATGATTTTGTATTTTTTTAATTCATATTTTTGTAGGGATAGGGAAGAAATATTTATTTTCTTATATAATAGTTCATTATTTTCTCCATTTGTAACTATTATTATTTGTAACTATTATACAGGCTATGCAGGTGGTACAGACGTTGCGTGCTGAATGGTGGAACTCAACACCGTGCTTTGTTTATTCATTTCAGAAAAGTGAATTGAATATATGTTATAATCATACCCTCGAGTGGAGATTGAATCCCTGACCGCGCTTACAATCAGATGCAGCCAGAGCAAATAAATCTAAATTACAAATTTAGGAATATAAATGATTGATGTGATTTCAACCGACCACACTCTCGTCCCACTCTCGGCGGAGTGCCTGGAGTACCTGCGGCATACGTCAAATTCGTGAAGACATAATCAGGGGCGATATTCAATAAGCGCGTTGCAATCAATTTTCAATTACAGGCCAATACGCCCGATATTCACGGAATACCTACAAATGGAATTCGATATTGGCACGACGTATTCAATTAGCTATCAAAACTTAGTCTAATGTTCAATTAATTTGGATTCTTATGTGTTAATTAGTTCGCGAAATTTTGTACGCCAGCGCTTCCCCTAATTGAAGGTTTTGATCTTTGCTTGTTTGGATTTTCTGGTTGTTTTTGTTACATCACGCTGTATTATGACGTGTGTACATATGTATGACTGTGACTAGACTTTCCCTGCGATTTGGCATGCGAGGTCAATTGGAAATACTAGGCAGTGTAGGCAGCGGAAAGAACTTAGTCTTATAATCTAGAAGTATATAAGTAGAAAAGAAATGGTGAAAACTTCATTTGAATAAAACGTTGAATATTTTGTCTTAAACATAAAACTGCTTAATAAGTGTTAAATCTATAATCTGCTTGTACTATTAAATATATCTAATTCACATGACGATGGTACCTACTTACAAAATTTTATAGTTATCGACAAGAGGATTATATTTCCATTATTGTATTTGTAATAAACCCACAACCGTCAGGTCCACGGTGTGACGACGGCCTCCGCGTAAAAGAAATATTAATATGTACACGTTTTGACGTAACTACAATTATAAAATTAAGTATTATTAAAGAAAATAATACTTTCTACTATCATAGAGTCACCTAAAACGTACTTTTGTAGAGTCATCTAAAATGTGAGTGTTACATAAACTTGTCTCAAAGCGTCCTCGCACGGTCCGCTGCGCCTCATCGTCCGGCAAATCTGAGTTTCGATATCATTCACTTTCCTACAACAATGATGCTTAGCACTTTTATGAAATGTACTTATATATATATATATATATATATATATATATATATATATATATATATATATATATATATATACATATATATATACTACAAAACTTCTCTGTTACCGAGGGTCGACGTCTATACGAATCGAGGCAAAGCGCGTCGTTGAGTTCTGCCACTCAACACGCAATACCGCCAGATTCGGCAGAAAGTGGGGAACGGAGTATCTTAACACTAGGTTCCCTCTGCCTACCCTGCTGTGTGCGATATACAGCGTGAAGGTGATTTATTTATTTGTTCTTTAATTCGATAGAATAGTTGATATAGCAATGTAACTTAGAGCTAAAACACAAATGATTGATATGAGAATAAAGTGTAGATTTTCTGTCCCTTCTAGTAAGGGAATCAGGATAACACTTAACGTTAATATTTATTTCTATTGAATATAAATTTGTGGAATTTAAAATCAACGTTGCTATCCATAAGAATATTTTTATTTTTTAAATTTTTGCGTTATTTTAAATTGTAAAAATATAGATTCAGTTTTTGATTATTGACTCCTACCGAAATTATTTATTATGTACGTATTATTTAATTATCTATGTTATTAGTTACTAAGATCTAAGTCGTGGAATATATCTGAAACTAATAATCGTATCCGGCTCGTCTCACCCTTTGGCATGTAAGTTGGTACAAAAGCGTAGGGAAGCTCTAATTAATGATTTCCCTGAATTTCTTTGACAACGAGAAATATATTTACAGTATATTTTTCGTGTCAGTACTAACGAAGTTAACGACAATATTGTTCAATTTATAAATTTCAATGTGTTTTTTTATTTATTATTTCAATTCAGATAGCAAATATCAGAATATTTCTATAAATTATACATTTTTTTCAGCATCACGCTTTTTCAGCTTTACGCTATATCCCGCATGTATCATGGTTGGCAGAGAGGACCTAGTTTTAATTCTGGAGGCATTGCGTGTTGATTGACGGAACTCAACGCCACACTTTGCCTCGACACCAGAGCGAAGAAACGAAAATATTAAGTATTACATTTTTTCGATTTTGAATCGAACCCACAACCTGTTGCATTTACAGTCACACTCTTGTGCCCCGCAACTGTATCTCTAAATCATACTCAAAATCTTTAATTGAAGGTGAAAATTCCTAAATATAATCGAATCCAGACCCTGAGCTTTAAAGTTTTCCATAGTAAATAAGTTGCATATGCCGTACCGTCTACTATCTATGAGCTCAATAATCCTCTCGCGAACTACACTTAGCTTCCTGCCAACTACTTAAGCCTTAAACTTCTTGATTACTACTTTTGTTTGACTTCGCTGAGACAATAAGTCACTGTAGCTGACTTTGAACGTTTATTGTTTGTTCATTGGTATTGTTTATTCATTATAAATAGTTTTTGCCATACTTTTATTACTTATTCTCTCGACATGTCCAAATAACCTGAGCACGTTCTTCTTTATTCTCAACGTGACATCCTTGCCGGTACCTCCCTTGCTGAAACCTGTTCAGTGTTCAGATATTCCGTTTCCCACACACCACCTAATTTTAGAGACTCAGGACTCAACGCTAAGCTTCATCATGACACTAGAGCGAGCATATGAAATAATTTATTCCCCCGATAGAAAATTAAACCAACAAACGTTATGCTTACAATAAGACGCGTACCACCACTACCACCACTGCAGCACGATGACTTCTAATATGTATTTATAAGAAATCTATATATTAATACGTGAAGCAAAATCTTTGGACCTCTTTTTATGAAAATAGCACGGACGAAGGGGTGTCAAATTTAGCACATTTATAGTTAATATGTAGGAAAAGTGGAGAACGCTACATTTTTCAATAATAATGATCCATATCTATACTTTTGATAATATTTGACATACGCTTTGCTATGGTACTGCGTTTTATAACAACTGTCAACGTGTCCTGTAGTTACAATAAAATGTCAAAAGAATTTTAATTCTAATACGGATTCCGTACTACATTTGGCCTACCCAGACTGGGAAAATTATAGTACTAAGAATATACACAACTACTAACTATTCTTAAAAAGGAAACACCCCAAGTCCTCTTAGACGGTTTCAAAGAGGTACATATTGAAATCTGGCTAAGTTCAAATTACGTTTCATTATAGGTTTTCATATACTTATATCAGAAACACCGCATGTCAAAACAAGCTCCTGAAAAATAACCACCATTCATTTAAAACATATATTTCACTGTATATCACGTACGTAACGAGTGTCAAACGTCTATCTCGTACAATATAAATCTAAATAACCGATATCAAAGCAAAAGCGCTTATGGAACAATAAATCACGGTATAAATCAAATCTCGCCTCGCCTCGATGTAAAGCTAACATTAAAAGTTGCTTGCAGATAGCCCGGCTTCCAGTTTGTTGGGCTTTATTTGTGAACCTCGCAAATATTTGATGCTTAATGTACAAGAGCTTGTCCTAAGAACCAAATTTTAATATGAACAATCAGTCTCGTGAAAATGGCTTCTTTATATAGTTTACTAGTCGATTGTAACTTTGCTTACGTAGACATTTTAAAGACGTAAAATAGAAAATGTAGTTTTTCTTGGTTTTCGTAAAAATATCGAGAATTCTTCATGCTCCACTATACTTCCTAACCTACTTACAGTTCTTGTAGCTTCACACTTCCGAATATACCGGAGTAAACAAAGTGATCCATCCATCTCTCATTAAGACATTTCCATTCCGCACTTTCAGCCAAATTCTTGAGGCACTGTGAGTTCACTAGCGAGCGAGAAAATGAAACTATCAAATATTTCATTCCCCAAAATGGAAATCGAGCCCAGAACTATCGCGTTTACACTCTCACGCTTGTTTTGCAGAGCAGGGGCTACGATTGCCTCATATCTTTATTTATTTATTTTATTATATACAAGCGATGCAAGCGTGAAACTTAATAAAATTAAATATATTTTTATTCCTCGAGTATCGATCCACTCTAGAAACTGTCATACACACAACCAGACGTATTATGGAAAAAATAAAACAACATTAAAAACAACACAATCACCAATAACTTAAAAGGTAATAAGCAAACATTTACCCGCACATATCACTTTGAGGGTACACTCGATACTCATTGATCTCTTTGAAAGGGTTCACATAATATCCTTCTATCTCTTAGACCTCTAAGGCTTTGTTAGATTAGACTTGTTCGAACCCAATTTTTTGTCAGACCTGTTCTCAATTTAATCATCAGATTTGTGATCTTTTACGAATTATATTTTTGAGAATTAATGTAAATAAATAATGGATTGGACCTTCTTTACTTTAAATACCTTTTACCAAACATCGAATGTCAACGATCAAACGTTCCTAATAAATATACTTTTTAGGTCTTTTTAAGTAGGTATTAGAGATAATACTCTGTGTACTCAGTTCTGTTTATCATAGGCAAAGAGAAAGGGGAAGACGGGTAGGCCGTGAACGGAGTATCTTGCAATTAGGTTTTTTAGGAGGAAAAAATGGACTATACTAAAAATCTGGACATTACACTAATTTAAGTAACTAATTTTATTTCTACTTCTAAATCGTAGCGTGAATAATAGCCTCACAATAAAAAGTTAGAAGTGGTGTAGTGATAGAACATTAAGTACTCGACGCCTCTATTGGCGCCACTCCAAATGGTTTGTAGATATCTTGAGAAGTCCTTCAAGCTCGGAGTTACTGATTTGTAGACTGTTTAGCTAGCCTCTTTTAAACTTTTTAAGTTGCTTTATAGTGGATTTTATTCATATTAAATATTGGTCAATAATATAAAAAACCTCACGCCGTGTTTCTTTTTTTTAGCAGTAAATAGAGAAAACGTAGAGTCAAAAAAATCCGTTCACTACTCTCCGCTTAACGCATTCCGATAAATTTCATACTGAATGGTCGGCCGGTCTAATCTTCTAATCTTTTTGATGCTCCTTCCTTTACATGCGAAGTTATCTCGGACTCTTAAGTTACATCCACTTTAACTTTTAGTTATTTCCATTTGACAACGGAGGCGAAGCCGTGGGTAGCAGCTAGTCAAATAATACCTGTTTATTCCTCTTACATAAACAGACAAAAGAAACATCTTATATTCAAACAACCACAACTCGCATTAGTACAGAAATAAAACTTTCCAAAGAACGAGTAGGTAAGAGGTAAATCCAACGGGATCAAGGCGTGCTCTAACAATACCTTATAATGCATTTTCGAGGTGAAAACAATACTTCGTATGTTTCTTATTTTGAATATTCATACTTTCTGAGGCCAGTCGTGGCGCAGGGGTACAAGCGTCAGACTATAAATGCGACAGGTTATGGGTTCTATTCTCAGTCGTGGGAATGAAATATATTTTCAATTCTTCACGCTAGTAACAAGGCAAAGCGGCATTGAGTTCCGCTAAGCAATGCCTCCGGAATACAGCAGAAAGTGGAGAATATTTTACGATTTCAAGTGATGAGTAGACCTTAAAAGGATGCTTCTTAAATGAATGGTGGTGGTGGTGGTCGTAGTGGTTGTAAACGAGTGGTAGTGGTGTCCTAAGTAAGACTTCACTTAATTAGGTGCAAATACAACATGCAAACTTAGGTGCAAACGCAAACATTTTAAAAATGAGAACATCCTCTTTTTTGAGGTTGGTTAAAAAGAAATGCAACGATGGAGAATCTCACTTCTGACATCATTTTTAACAATATTTTTCCTTGTAACTATAACAATTTAATTAAGTTTTTACCAAAAAAAACAAACTGTCAATTTCGACTGGATCCCACAATCGGAACCTAACCAAACTTTCACCAAATTATCTGTGATGTGTATTCTTTCCAATAAAAAGAATCATCGAAATCGGTTGACGCGACATTGAGTTATTCGCGCATTTGTCGCGCGCATACCGAATGCAAATTTAAGACATGTCATTTTCTCATAGATAGCACTACCATAAATGGACATGGAAAAAAATTGGACCACACGGAAAGCACTCACTATCTTTCAAATAAAAAAATTATCAAAATCGGTTCACCCAGTCAAAAGTTATGAGGTAACAAACATAAAAAAAATACAATCGAATTGATAACCTCCTTTTCCTACAGGAGTCGGTTAAAAAGTGTTATAAACTGAGAATCTTCAGTTTAACACTAAGTTCCCGAGTTCTCTCCGGTCTTACATAAGCGTAAAATTTTCAAACATTAATCAAATACTTTCGATGAAGCCAAAAATACATAACATTAAATACAGTGAAACAAATATTGGTATTTTATGGTATCATGTTATATTCGACACATGGTGTGAGCAAAGGGTGTTTCCCTTTGCTAGTGCTGAGGTACACCGTTTCTCTCTTCTTTATTCTTAAAATGTTCCTTGGTGAGCGACGTACTAAAAATCAGAGCGAAGGAATGTAAATAGGCCCAACCCCGATCGGGGGTGGGGATTGAACTCGCACCCGTTTACAGTCAGGGGATGGCCTCGTCTATTTGTAATATCATTCAAATACTCTACATATAAGCAAATAAACTACATAATACATCAGCCCATCCAGAGTCTCATCAGTTGGCGTATGAGGATTTAAATGGACATATAAATGACGTGAATACGTAATTTAATTTACAGCGGCCGCGTGCTGCATAAAACATAGAAATGTTTGACTGAGGTGGTAACATGATGATATTCCTGAGTTTTCTTTTCAAAAGATATCATATTATATGCATGAAACATCTCTCTTTATTAAATTTTATTAAGAACTAGCGACTACACAAATTTAAAGCCAGGAACGAAGTGCCATAACACTATGGTGCCTCTGCCGACTCTCATATACGCGGAATATAGAGTGAAGCTGTATATAAAATAAATTAAATTATTTTAAGTAGAACAGAAAATTGTTGGAATTTCATGCAGGATAGTTATCACGTTCGCAACATATTTTTTTGAATAGGCAGAGGGATCCTAGTGTTAAGACACTCCGTTTCTACTAAAACACTTACATTCCCTTTTCGTCGAATTGTTTGCATCGTGTTGAGTGGCGGAACACAATTCCGCGCTTTGTCTTGTTTCCAGTGTGAGGAAATAAAAAAATATTATATATACCACTTTCCCTTGTAAGAATCGAACCCACAAACGTTGTATTTACAATCGCGCGCTTGCGCCACCGTGCTACGACAGCAATAATCTGCCATTAATTAACCTTGCGTCTCTAGGCACTAGACACCTCTTTAGTCAAATGCAAGTGGTATACTTTTTATGGATAGCATCAACACAAATAGATATATAAGAGTCCCGGGGAGATCTATATCCAGAAGTGGACACGAAGACGCCTTCTTTGATATTAAATTTATCATATACAAAAATATTTTTCACTTTAAACAGTTCTAAGTTGTTTCTACGATTAGTGCTCTCAACCAAACAACCTCTTCAGTTTTATAATATAAGTATAGAACTCTAAATATTTCTCTCTCTCCTAGGTCTTTAGTAGAGCAATCGAATAATATGAAATTTTAACATTATGTATGGATATTAACGCTTTTTCGGCAAATTAGCATTTCGATATTCAATTTGTGACGACCTTATGTGTCTGTTTCGGTAATGTATACGTTTGAATATTATGATTATACAGATATCCGTAGCAAAACCTTAATTTTTTTATTGCATTAGGTACATCAATGAATAGACGCCGTAGCACAGCGGTACGGCATGTGACTGTAAATGTGACGATTGTGGGTTCGACTTCCACCCGGGGAAAGAGTTATTAGGATTTCCTCGCTCTGATAGAGCTAGTACACCTCAAATCGTTCGTAATAGTTGAACTCCTCTATTCAATACGCAATGTCTTAAAAATTAAACTTTGCGTGGGGAACAGAGTGTCATAAGACCATTACTAGTACGCTAGTAGGGTAGTACGGGACACACCGGGAACCTGTAAAAAACAATACAAGACTGGGAAATTGTCTTTCTAATTTCCAGGCAATTACAAAATCCCATGTGGCGACATTGACAAAAGGGACGGTGTGTAAAAATTTTATGTGTCATAAATGTTATTTCAATGATGTCACTGGATACTGCTCCGTAAGGGACCGCTGCTCCGTATTGATACTATAGAGGAATGCTTGCAATGTTTCATGACTATGGATAATATGTTTAGATTTATATTTATGACTTTAATAGTCTTTTGGAACATTTTGAAAAGTGTTTAATATATAACGTAAACCGCGTTTATCTTCCGACGTATATATCTATACATATAAATTTGAATTCGTTAATATATATGCATACTTGGAGCAAAACGCCGAAAAAATATAAGCGAACGACAAAGACTTACAGCAGTCCCGGCTAAGTAATATAAAGTAACCGGTTGACACTTCTATTTGTATGCAAATGCATTCTTCGTACGTGTCTCTGTGTAAATAATATTATTTTTGATCATTTTTAAACGTCTTACTTGAAAGAACTCCGTAAATAGCTATTTGTATGCTTAATTTTGTTAGTTTTTTTTTAAATAAGGTTTTGGCTATTTCCTGCATTATAGAGGGCAGGTACAGGCTGAATACACTAAATACGGAACCCACTACCAACTTAAATACAACTACTGTGTAAAACAAAATTCTTCCCAACGAAACGTTAATGGTGTCAATAAGTAATCGACTTTGTAAATGCTTTTGAGCTTTCTCTTGCTTCTTTATTAAGAAACTTTTGTGTGATTTGTTACCGTAACATGACAGCCTGAAGCAACGCCGCCAGCGGCCTTCCTTTTGATGGGTGTCCGTTTGTTGATATGAAAAGTAATGTTTCATCCTTTGAAAAGTACGTTAGTAAAATTCTAATTGTAATTAATAATTAAATATATTTTTTTGAAATACATTTTTATTTTACAATCTCGCGCCATGCGAGACCGTCTTCTCTAAAACTGAACTTACAAACACACATAAATAAACTAACACAGCTTTTCATTTGTCACTCAGTAACGTCACAGAAAAAAAATATAACAAATATACTAATAGTATTAAAAGGGTAACAGGGCGTTACGCGGGACGTGCGTGCGTGGACGTAAGAACCATTAGAGTACATATATCTATTATATCGTAGTTACATACAATACAATACACTTATAGACAGATGCTTTATATTTTTGCAGCTGCGAGCCGGATTCCGACTGCCTAACCTGCTAATTCTGCTGTGCAGGATGCAGCGTGAAGCTATAAAGCGTGTTGCATATATTTGCTGATATTATTTTTGTGTCATTCTCAATTATCGGTATATATTTGTAAGTTCAGTTTTAGAGTAGACGGTCTATAAGCTTAATGTTACTGTTTTGTTTGTTGCTATATGTACATTTCACTTCCAACATAAAATAATTATTTGATTGTCAACTGAAAAGAAAATTAACACATTCATACAGGATCAACTAACCTATTAACTGTACCAGCTTACCTGTCTTACCTTTATCTTTTGTGATCACATTTTACTCTCAACTTTTAAATACCCTCATACTTAATGATATTTATATTTTATGTGTAACTAGCTTATTCGCTCCCTTTTAAGTAACTAGGTACTGAGCCGTCGTAATGTATCTACTTAGTTATGGACAGGCTAAAATAAAATAATGTGCCTTAAAATTTCATACAACCTCTATAAAAGGGCTTTTAAGCTTTGAAGGGTCTACATTTGTGTTATTTTAGTAATATATTTCATATCATTATATTTTATGACTCAATATGACTTTGTAGTGTTCCCTATTAAAAAAATATATGAGAAACAAAGTTTTAAGGTACATATTAAGTTGTTGGATTGACTATATATTGGGAAAGATTTAAGTTTAATTTTTTTTTTATGGAAAAAGCATGGCAAACGTACAGGTAGAGCGTACGGGTCACCTGATAGTAAGCGATCGCCGCCGCCCACGACACCGCGTAACACCAGAGGAGCTACTGGTGCGTTGCCAGCTTTTGAGGTGGTTGGGCGCCGGAGCCCGGCATTACCTAATGCGAAACGCAGTGGCATAAAGCCACTACT
>DWGR01005156.1:0-10568 GCA_018247715.1 Heliconius burneyi
GAATCTATGTGCTGTCATATTTAGAATATTTTATGTATAGAAAAAAAAGAAATTCATAATTGGTTTTGCATCCGTGTTCTAAATAAAAATATAATTAACAATTTAATTCCAAATTTCTAATAAAATTTAAATATAAATCTTGATGAGGCGACGGTTGTGGGTTCCTCCTTCCGATCCTTACTCGAGGAAGTGAAATAATTATTTACGTTCTTATTTCCATTTCTTCGCTTTGGTATCGATGCAAAGCGCTTCGTTGAGTTCTGGTATTCAACACGCAATGCCTCCAGAATTCGGTAGAAAAATCGGAACGGAGTTTCTGAATACTAGGTTCCCTCTGCCTACCCTGCTGTGTGCGAAATACAGTGTGAAGCTGATTTATTTTATTTTATTTTAATAAGCAAAATATGTACTTCACTCCACTGACTAATTTCTAGAGAATTGCGTCTTGAGTGGTGGAAGTTACAGGTATAACGAAAAAAAATGCATTCACAATCAGGCGCTATCCCAATTTAACACAAGTAGCCCAAGCACGAATACCTACCGAAAAGTATTTGAATCGTTGTCGATATCAATTTGTAAAGGAATTGAATAACATCCTATACAAATTGGTATCGACAACGAAATTAATACTTTTCGGTATTTATTCGTGCTTGGGCTAAAGGACTTTAGGATTGTTGAACCTTATTTTATAAAGTAAAAATGAAATTAAAAAAGAAAAAAATAAATAAAAGTCAAACATTTAGAAATATTTATAAAAATTGAACTTTACAAAATTTGAACCCTTATATTTTTTTATAAAATATATCCAATTAATTGAAATGAAACGAAATATTCGTTATTTCAATACAATAAAAGAAATACACTTGATTTTATAGAAATCTAAACTAAAAAATGACTTACATTAAATCATTTCTAGGTGTGAATATGGAATAATGAATCTAATAAAAACGTTCATTCGATTTTGTATTATAAGAATAACAAAAAACAAATTCACATCACTCGCTATATTTAAAACTAACGAATAAATTTGTAAAAAATGTGCTAACATTTTCCAATGAGTTTTATATTTGCACAGGTTTTATTTCGTTTCGGAAAAATTCGAATTAATGGAACTGGGAGGCTAATGAGCGCAGTTTTCCACGCTCGTACGAACAAAAATGTATACACATATTATTTGATTTTATAATATTTAAAAAATCTTCTTAATATTGTGGTATATCCTACTGATATCATAAATGTGAAAGTTCTTAAGGATGTGGATGTTTGTTCCAGTCACGCAATAAGTCAGTACTTATTGCGTAAATCTGTCAGTCAAATCTCAGTGTTATTCTGATGTATTAGATATATTTATGTAAAGTTTCATCTAAATCGGTTCAGTAACTGATTTACAAGTGACAACTGATAAAAAAAAACTTATTGCTTATAGCAATGTTGTTGTAGTAGACTCATTACAGTAGTTATCATGTTAAATAGAATCTTCTGCAGATAAAGAAAATATTTGAATTTTAGACATCCGTTTTGAGAAACGGAAATAAACTCCGTGTTTTGTCTATCAATAGAGTGCGGAAGTGAAAAATATTCCCCCGATTGAGTTCCGAACCTACGACCACACAACAACAACGTCTATAAAGGACAATTATTAAGAAATATCCCCACGTATTTGCTTGTGTAATTTAATTTACCAATTAAGTGAACCCGACGTCGACCGTAATGAGCATATAGCAGGATTAGCCGCAGAAATTGACGTTAGCCTAAATTTGGCTTAATATTTAGCAGTACAATAATATTAAAATATTAAAAACATTATATTATTGAGGCCGTCGTGGCGTAACGGCATAAGGGTGAGCAGTCACACAGTCAACGTGACGGTTGTAGGTTCGATCCCCACCCGAGGAAGTGAAATATGTATTTACGTTTATATTTCTATTTCCTCGCTCTGATGTCGATGCAAAGCGCGGCCTTGTATTCTGCTACTCAAAACACAAAGCCTCAAAAATTTGGCGGAAAGTGGGCATCGGAGTGCTTTAACACTAGGTTCCCTCTACCTACCCTGCTGTGAGCGGGATATAGCGTTTTTAATACAATTTACATTAAACACAAAAGTGATGAATTCGACTCCTTTTTAAGGGAACAAATAATTGAATATAGAAAAGGGATGAAATTAGGATACGCCATATTTAAACGTTATCTTCTATATTTTGCCTTTTTGTCTACGAGACATATAAAATGTATAAAAGTATCGTTTTTATAAACGAAATGAATTTGATGCTAACTAACTAACTAACTGAATGTGAGGTGAAGCTTTATTTTCTAGTATATTTGTTATCTAGTTATATTTAAAGTACAGAGCAGTAAATTGATAACTGTAGATAGAGTCTGTTTACTTTGCAAAATGCGGGAAGTATCTAAAGCATAAATGTATTTCGATTATTTACTGTTTTTAGTAACAATACAAAGTGCGGCGTTGAGATCCACTTAACACACAGTGCCTCGAAAATTTGGCATTACGAGGCGAGCAGTGTGTTTTGACTTTAGGTTCCTAGTGAAGAAAAGAAAGAAGAAAAAGTAATATTCTTTCTCTCAGTTGAGATTCACAAAATTATAAAAATAAGTAAATAAATCTATCAGCTTCACGCTTTATCCCGCATACAGCAGAGTAGGCAGAGTGAACCTAGTGTACAGATACTCCGTTCCCGATATTCCACCGATTTTTCAAGGTATCGCGTGTTGTGTGACGGAACTCAATGCCGGATATTTGCCTTGGTGCTGGAGCGAAGAAAAGAAAATATAAAGAAATAATCATTCATTCTCTCGAACGGGGATCGAATCTACAACGGTCGCGTTACCATCGCGTCACAGCGCCACGACGGCTTCGAAATTAAAATTATGCAATTTAATTTCAATCCACTATACATTAATTTATTATAATTGGCACTTCTTTGTGGACTCTGACATATTTACTAAAAGCATCGAAAAGTCCTCAGAAAATAACATAATACAACGTAATGTTAAGCTTGAAAAGCTACTTTCATTTCAAAACTAAGCCACTCTGATATCTGTGTACACATGTTCCACTCCAAGTCGCATCGAGTTGAATATTGTACTGTATACTATATTCGATGTGACGTGTACTTTTCACATATTGGAAATACTATTTCTCTTTCTGGTGGCTAAATTTCCATAGGAATATTAATAAATAAAGCTGGATTTTTTTTGAAAATTTAGCTTATGCTGTACTGTACCTAACAGAGGCAAAGGGAACCTGGGAACCTACCGCTAAGACATTCCGTTCCTATTAAGCTACTTTAATTCACCACTTATGCGTATCGATTTTTTGAGCTCGATAGAATTATAATTATCATCACATTGATATCATGATTAAAACAATAACGGATCTATAAAAGAAAAACTGCAATCACGATGGTTACAGTATGTTGGTGAATGTTGCAGTGTACAGGTGGAGGGAAATTCAACTCCCACTTGAGGGAATATTTCCATCCTAGTAACAAGACAAAGCGGGAATGAATTAAGCCGTTTCGGGAATTGAGCGGAAAATAGAGAACTGGGTGCTATGACACTAGGTTGCCGCTACTTACTTTGTGCTTACGCAGAATACCTCGTGAAGATATTATAAAATCCTTTAGTGATAATCGACCTCTATCTATAGATACATAGATAGATCTATAGATAGCTATAGATAAATAAAATATTGTCGATCAATGAATTATAAAGCATATTGAGTTTAAATTTATTGTGTACTGTCTCATCATTTTTAAATACAAAATTAAACCGAATAAGCGGAAGTTGAACTATTCTCATAACCCATACGTATGAGCATGTATGTAGCTATTCAAGCGTAAAAATGAATGGTATTTTTACATCCGCACCGTTCGAAGAACTGTATGACCTGAATGTTTTTAATTTTATGCAAATTTGTGAGTTTTATCGTGCATTTTATTATTTCGATTGTTCTTTAAATACTTTAAAAATATACAACAATATTTAATACAAAATTAAATTATATTCAATATTTGTATTGAATAAGGTACAGATAAAAACGTTAAAACTCTAGGTTCATTAGATCTAGACATAACGTGTACATCCCATAGCCATCGGTAATTCCCCAAATGGAAATTGAACCCAAAACCGCTACGCTTACAGCCAAAATCTACATCAAGCAAATAACTAACAATCTTTATAACTAACTTACGAGTATATATACCAAAATGTCATACCGAATTTCTTCCAAATTGTAAACAACGAGCGTCCCGGTGAACTTTTCGACTTATAAAATTGGAATGGACAGCCGTATACGATGGGACCTATTAATCATTGTTGTGGGTCGCCAACAAAGTGAACTCCAAAGTTTTACGAACCACGTTAGTTTCGAAGCATATTTACTCGTATTTTGCTTACCATATTTTTTTCTCTTCTGTATAACTTTTTTGTGCTAAATTTTGAATATTTTATTATTTAGACTTATAATAGTATATTTTATAGGCAGAGTGTTAAGGCACTCCGACATTGCGTTTTGAGTAGCGGAACTCAACGCTACACCCGTCTACCAAAGCAAATTAATGAATGTAAGTCACTCTTTCCGAAAGGGGATTGAACCCATAACCATTGCATGACAGCCACACGCAATGCGGCGGCAATCTTATTACAATATCTGAATAATTTATCGATAATTATGATGAATTTGATCAATGCCAAAGTTGTATTATCATAATTCAATTACTTGTTTAGTTAGTAAATCTAGATAATTTCTGTTTAGAGGCCGTCACCTCGTGGCGTATCGTTACAGACTGTAACACGATGACTTGGGGTTCGTTTCCTACTCAGAGTAATAAATATTTTTCCCATATTTCTTTATTTCTGGTACTTTCACATTTAACGGTAATTATATAAAAAAATAATTTTATACTTTATACTAATATTAATTACTAAATGTAATATATACGCCACAATATTATTGTGGTGTTCAGTTCCATACAAGAATTCATTTATTTGTTTTTTCTTTCATAACGACAATAGATAGAGGCTTGAAATATTCACGGAATATTTACTTATACATACATTCACTATAAAAATAAATTACAAAGTAAACAAATTAAAAGTAAAAAATATTTTTTAAAGAAAGCTTTAATTTAAACGGTCGAAAAAGAAGAAAATAATTATTTTTCTTTTAAATTTTAACTTACCATATTACTAGATTGGAGATATCTACTTCATAATTGAGCTCAAAGATTTTACCCGAACTAATATACATTTTTTATGAAAAAAAACATGGCAAACGAGCGTACGGGTCACCTGGTGGCAAGTTATCACCGCCGCCCACGACCCCGCGTAACTCCAGAAGAGCTACTGGTGCGTTGCCAGCTTTTGAGGTGGTTGGGCACCGGAGCCCGGCATTACCTAATACAAAACGCAGTGGCATAAAACCACTACTACATTGCAAGTTAAATAAAAGCTTTTAAAATTAAGTAAATATTTAAGGAGCGCTAGACATTGTGTTCAGTGGTGGGTTAATTTGCGCTTGAACCAGATAGGAATAAATAATGATTGCTTAATAAAGTAAAATTATATACGTGATAAAAAAATGATGTCGAGGCGCAGGGTACAAGCGTGCGTGCGTAGCAAACCGTAAGCGCGACGTTTATAGATTCGATTCAATTTGGAGGAATGAAATAAACAATGAAGAACGGAATAAATCAGAATCATTGATATTTAATTTCAAATAAAAAAAACACTAGGTTCCCTCTGCCCACATCGCTGTGTGCGGGATACAGCGTGAAGCTGATTTTAAGTTCAAATTAACCATAGTTTTTGCAAGAGCAAGCTCGATCGATCTAATGGAATATACAGAGTAAGGTCACTATAGCATAATTATGTATATGAATAGTTTCATGACAGCTGCTTCTCTCTCTTCGCTCTTATAACATTTTCTTCAAGGGATCGAAGCTACAAACGTCTCATGTCCTATGATCTCTCTTATATCTCCATTTTAGACAGTTTCTGCTTAGATGATATAGTGTTTGATTTCGCTCTATATTCGAAATACATACAAATATATTTAAGTGTCTGACGATTATTAACACGCAATTTAAACAAAAGGTTCCCTCCACTCGGAAAAATTAAATATTTAACATTTTCATTCCCTTGCTCTGGTAAAGGCAAAACACGGCGCTGAGTTCTGCCACTCATAATCAGAATATCAAACTATTGGAGCCGTATTGCATTCCCACCCGGGAAATGCATATAGTTTAATTTATTTTCGTTTTCCCTTTCCCGATCAACGCTTACTCGAGCTTTGACTTCCTTTCCTTTATTTTTCTTAATTTGTGTCTCTAACATGATTACTTAGGTTTCTAATATCTTGTTAGCACAGTATAAATTGACCTTTACATATACTAATACAAGAACTGGTCAAGCGTAAGGCAAGCATTAGATTAGCTGCTTATTGAACGATGTAAATGCACATTAGCTTTAGATTTCACAGACGTCGTGGCGGAGGGGTATGTCTAATGGACTTGAAGGAGTTGTTCTTAATTTTCATTTATTGGTGGGCGAAGCGCAGCGTAGAATTCCCACTCTTAACAGGTCTCAACAGGTGTCATACATTAGGCGGGGATTGGAGAACGATCAAGTTTTTAGTGCATCTAGAAGTTTTTTTCATGTTATATTCTAGCGAATCTAAAAATATAATGTTACAACACTCCGTTCCCATTAAGTCACTTCAAGTTACTCTTCCATTCACTTCTCGCCTGATTCTGAAGGTTATATATTATTGAATTGCTCAACTCAAACTCAACTTGCGATTTGCCTCGTCACCATATCGAAGAAATGGAAATATAATATTTCATTTCCTCTAGTGGGGATCGAATTCACAACCAGTCGGTTTTACAGTCACACTCTGTGCCTCTGTGCCACGACTAGCCTCAGTCAATTATTTTTTACATCTATTCAATCTAATGCTTGCCTTACACTTGATTGATTTTGTATTAGCTCCCTATAAGTAAAGGTCGCTTTGTACGCGCTCTGTTAATAAGACGTTATAGAAGATCGATGTAGCGACAAAAATCTATTACTTTAAGTTCCTAATATTTTTCTAAGTTTCACTCTGTATCCTGCTTACAGAGCACGGTAGGCAGAGGGAACTTTATTTATTTAGGTTCACGTTGTATACCGTATATACGTAGAAGGGTAGGCAAAAGGAACCTGTGTTACCACACGCCATTCTCCAATTTCCGGAGACTACTACAGATTTTTAAGTACATCATGGCTCAGTGGCAAGTATTCTGACTATAATTACGACGGTCAGGTGGTCGGTTCCACTCGGAGCAAGAAATTATTTTAATTTCGCAAAAGAAGACAACGCAGAATTGAGTTTCACCAGAAATAAAGGGAATGGAGTGTCTGAACCCTAAGTTTCTGCAGCCTACCATGCTGTATGCGGTATACAGCGTGAAGCTACCAGTTTAGTTATATACTAATCATTAATCCCTATTTCCTTTCATATTCTTCACACGTCGCATAAAATCTTCACCTGACAGCGCACTTCTAATTTTCTCGAAACTATTATATTATTGAAATTTGATACGCTATCAGTGTGTGGAGCAATATATACGTAGCATAAACCAATTTTAGAAATATTTTTTTTGTTCAGACAATTTTGAGGACGAAAGTCGCATATAAATTACTTTTTACTTCGCATGTATTTTAATGACTAGATGCATGATCTTTGCTTCTTTATACAGAGATATTTTTTTGTCCGCTGTGATCATTAGAGATGTTTACATGAAAAATATACAGATTGTGATTGTGTATCGTGTGTATCAGTGCTGGGCTGGTAAGCTCGGAACACCATAAATAAAAAACAACAACATCAATCATGTAGTTCAAGCGGGCGAAGCCGCTGTCAGGCCGCTAGTATTAAATAAAAGTCATAAAATGACGATATTAAGTCACAAAATATAAGTAATTAATTTTATAAACACGTACTCAAAAATTCGAATTAGGAAAGAAAGCAGTGACTTGGCACTATGCTTCATCTTCTATGCTTCAAATGCGTGAAACTAAAAAAAATCTCACTAAAACATAAGAAAAACGAAATTTTCACTTTGTAAGCTGCAAGCTTCAATATGTTGTACCAGATGTTCAAAATATTTTTCTTGGGTTGGGTATTAATAAAGTTTGCTCAAGTTATAAATAATGGTTCTTAGATATCTACTAAAAATATAAAATTCTGGTTAAGCTCTACAGAGCTCTACAGACCTTACAAGGTCAGACAAGAAATGATAAGTGCCTGGCTGTACAAACGATAATTGTAGATTCGATTCTTACTTAGTAATAAAATATTTACATTAGCTTAGGCTGTTGTAGCGCAGTAGAACAACTTTAAGCTACACCACTCAACATGCGCCTCAACACTAGTATTGAGACACATGTTGTCGTATGCGGGATACAACACAAAACTAATACAATTCGCTTCACTCGTAATAATGCTTATGGCTATTCACCTACCCAACACAAAAATATTTTTTGTTTGAACCAGTAGTTTCCGAGATAAGCGTGATCAAGCAAATGAAGTCTTCAATTCTGTAATATTAGTTTAGATTATGTAGCTACTCAAAAGATATACATGCAAAGTCAAACACAAAGGCTCGTCAATCGCAATCTCGAGATCGTTCGTCGTATCGTAACAGGATTTCACTGATTGACCCCGAATCAACGTTTTTCTTGATTCTTATCCTCATTTCTTTTTCTTGTCTTCTATTTAATCAATATTTATATTATTTTTCCATATTGAATATCTTTTCTTTGACACCTCATGAATATTTAATTTTCTGTAGTATATAATCGAAAATAAATATAAATATAGTATGATAATTAGTGTGAATTGGTTTATACTTAAAATCGCGCTTCATCTTTCAAAATAAAGAAATAAAAAAAACTTATTCCCTCGAATGCAAATCGAACCCATATCTGTGGCTTTAAAAGTCACGTACCGTCTCACTTTACTATGACATACTTATACAACATTTTTTTCGGAACTCAACGCTGAGCTTGGTCTAACATAACAGCTACACTTTGCACTCAAGCATTGTCCCATTGTTATTCAGTCAGATTATTATTATTTTTTCCAAATTTCAACTCCACTTTTCGCTTATAAAAAGGGACAAATGAAAATGAGTGGGTTGGAATCGAACCCACAACCGACACGTTTACAGTCATACGCTTGTGCATCTGCGCCACGACAGCGTCAATTATAAATAATTACGAGTATTTAATAAACATATTTGGTTCAATAACAGTATTTCCATTGAAATCACCCGTAAGCCAATTCACAATGGGCAGTTGCTATCTAATCGCGTTATATACACGTGTATTATATGAATGTATGCAGGAGACATTCTTTCAATGGTTACCTAGATAAAGCCGCTTTATTTCATTTAATATTATTTCTTTCATGTATTGTATTATTCGGATATAGCAAGTTCTAATTGAAGTTTTGAATAATATAAAATAACAGTAGAGATTATATACAGTGGATTTCAACCTGTTATACGTATATATCTATCTTTTCGTCGCCTATTCCGCAATGTCGAAGACAAAAGACTTCAGTGCGTTTTGCCAGTCATGACCTAAGATGCCGAAAAGTGGACACTAACAGTCGGTCTAGTTCACAAGTTTCAAGTCACTATGCTCGGATTCTCTTTGAAGGATAAAATCAAGAATGAGGTTATCTGGAAAAGAACCGGAGTCACCAGCATCACTCGCAGAATTAGTACGTTGAAATGGCAATGGGTTGCATACGACTGTCGAAGGACCGATATCCGTTGAAGCAGACGAGTCCTAAGTTGGAGACCACGGATCGGCAAGCATAGCGTAGTGCGCCCTCCAACTCAATGGACCGACGACCTGAAGAAGGTTGCTGGCTTCGATTGGATGCGGGAAACGGAGGATCGGAACTTAAGTTAAAGTGATTTCGTTACTCTCTTTCCGCCCAATTTTCAAGACAATGCGGCTTTATTTTATAATAAATATTTTTCTATTTTTCTAGAGGTCCTCGTCGTAGCGCAGAGCCACAAGGGCTTGACTGTGACGTGACGGTTGTGGGTTCGATCCCCACTCGAGGTAATGAATTATAATTTATTCATATTTTCCTTTCTTCGCTCTGGCAGTAATGCAAATAGCTCGGCGTTGAATTCCGCCACTTAGCACGCAAGGAGAATGGGGAACGAAATGTCTTAACACTAGGCTCCCTCTGCTTACACTGCTGTATGCGGGATAAAGCGTGAAGCTGATTTATTTATTTTAAAAATATTTTTCTAGAAGTCATGAAATGTGTCACATCTGCTTATAACGAATGCTTTTCAAGAACATTCAATACAAAATTTATAGCTTATACTTTATACGATATTCTGCTGGAAATACGTAAATTTTACACGAATACTATTTTTCAAGAATTTTTCTTATATTTTTACTTAAACCCTTTTCTTTTCATAAGATGGTTGGATGAATAGCATTTTTTCATATTAAATTAAAATTCTTTGCAACTTTTTTTT